>JAMKCH010043900.1:0-18762 GCA_023653785.1 Ophioderma brevispina | reverse complement strand
TGCTAAATAAATGACTCTAAAATCGCCTCCGGCGTCATAGAAGGTCTTGAACAGACTGTTTATTAGTTCATTCATTTTTCGTTTAGCTTCGCGACAAGACGCCATTTTATCTGCATCCGATAGTCAGTTAGTGTTTCTCGGGGGGGCAAAATGACGATGAACTTTTGGCGCACCTGTGGAAATTGAAAATGGCACCCCATTCCAAGTCTTCTTGAATATGCATAACAACCACAGAAATAAACCTATCGGCGAGAGCCAGCGAGCCGGATAAAATTTTGGAAATTCAATCAACGGCAAATTGACAGTTTTGTGGGCAACCCCCGATTTCCTTTATGGAACCTTTTTTAGACATTTTTCGTTCCTTTCTGTTTTGACGCCTTCTTTTTTTTAATTAGATTTCCCTTTTGACACCCCTTAAACTTTTTTTCAAGACCCTTTCTTCTTTTTATGTTTGAGCGCCTTGTTTTGGTTTCTATATCCCTTTCTTGCCAGTTTCAGATTGATGTTTGCGAGCCCATTCATTATTTTTCAGCCCTTTTCCTTTCTGTTTTGATGCCCCTTTTATTACCCTTTACACCCCAATTTCCTTTGCATTCTTTGTGTCCGTTTCCTTAAAACTATTTCAACCCCTTTTGGTTTTTTTTTTTCCAGTTTTTGAGCAATTTATAGTTTAATTAGATCAAATTCCTTGCTATTTTGGCGCCCACTTTAATTTCTTTTAAAACGTTTTATTCAAACCTTGTCCTTTTTGGAGCCCCTTTTTTTTATCCAAATTTCTGTCTCTTGCTGCACTTTTTTGTTGTCTTAGTTCATTTTCTTTTCCAATTTTTTCACAAAACATTCGGGTGCTCGACTATTATTTTTCTTTTCTTTATTATGCTTTTGGCGGCCCTTCCTTACTTATTGGATACGTTCTCTTCTCATTTTGTTGCACAGTTTCGCCATAATTGTGGCGCTTCTTAACGTTCCCTTACTGATCTTCCTTGTAGCCAGGAGCGTTTATAGTTCTCTTTCCACTTAGTTGTCACTACCCCACCCCCCCGTTTCATTTTATTGTTCTTTCTCTAATTCCAATCTCTAGGTTTCTTGCGTGTCCTTCCCCTTTTCATGGCTTGCGTTTCATGACACCTTTTCAGGCGGTATTCACCCCAACTTTAAACATGCCCGTTACCTTTACCCTTTTCTTATCCATTTTTCTTCTTTTCTCTTCCTTATTGTGGCGCCCCCTTGGGGCCACCCGGGGGCAAGCGCCCCTTTCCCCCCAGATCGCCACGGTTTTCATTTATGTTTTAGATCTTTATTGCAAAACGCGCAATCACTTGCTTTGGGATTTGCTACGATGCCCATACTGCCAATAATTTTCAAGGAAGCGTAGCATCTGACGAGGTCATTTAGAGGGTTGGACATCAGGGATTCCTCCCTAAAATTTCTATAAAAAAACAAACACCCACGGCTCTTATTGATTACATTACACCCTCCTTATGCTAAACCGATGGGAATTGCAGATGAGGTATTTAGGCGCTATCGGGGGGGAGAGAGTACGCGGTTGACATTGAATCTACTTTGGAACCAGTCCATATTGGTAAAGAAACATGCCTATTTGGTTAAAGAAAAACACACCTTATATGGATGGAGGCATAGGGCTAATTTATCACTCAAATACGGGTTAACATTTTTTTGTATGAATCACTATTGGGGTTCCATTGAAGTGTGGCTTGTGACTCAACATCGGCATGACAGGAGGTCGGGGATTTACTTAAAATCCACGAATCCAAAAAAATAATAGTCAAATAGTTGTTTTTCCCCTATTTTGATTTCAAACCAACTCTCAGTGATGCTTTGTCTTTTAAAGATTATTCCTGTTACCCGCTAAAGTCAAATCAATTTATCTGTGACTAATTATAAGTTGCCGCAGTTAAACCCTCCAGGTTTATCATAGTCCATGTAGAACAAAAAAAAATGGTATGGGAAGTTGCATTCAGTTCACACTGTTTCCTGCTAGTTTTTTTTCATTGCTGATTGTTTTCTTTCAAGCAAGTTCTTCTACCAATAGTCAGAACGTGCCTTTCATTTACCATGACGAACAAATCTGCATTGCAAGGTTTTTACCCAATTGTTTACAAAATTAATATCAATAATAAACATGTATTTGAATAGTTGTTGAAAATAATTCACAAAAATATTATGCATTATCAGTATGTTGTTTCCCTGAAACAAATTGGTGTTGTTATCTGGATTGATTATTGATCACATGAACCACTTTATTGGCACTTGGATTTCAAACTGGGTACACTGAAGAGCCATTTTAGCAAAAATGGCTACCCCACATTTTCCGTCATACTGAAGCTGACCTCTGTTCATGTCTGTGTGTTTTGAAACTTCTCCGAGATCCAAACACACCAAACTTTTAGATGCCCTCATGTGTGTTGTTGCTTTGTGTATTCAGAAGATGATTAGAAGGAGGGGTAGAACGGATTGTAGACTGCCCAGAATGCCGCCATGTTAAACGCATTCAGCAGAGGGGTTCTTGCCGCTATGAAAACCAGCCTAAGATTACGCAGTCTTGCAGAAAAGCATGAGCGAACATGTCAAGAACGAAACAGCGGACGAGCAAGTGCCCTGAACATAAGATAGCAATTGATTCTACTGCAAAAAGTGTAATGTGGCTGGGGGCTGTAGTTTTGTATGTGGTATAAAATAAAGGACAACATTCATGATGTTGATCAAGTTCCAATTGTGCAGAAAGAGCAACTGGAATATATGGATGGCATGTTCAAGCAGGCAGTCAAAGAGATGAAGAAAGCAAAGCCAGAGTGTTAAGACCTTACAGAACTCCAGCGATGAAATGGAAAGATCCTTAACATACACAAAGAAGATATTACAAGGCAAGTTGACGTTGGCTATGAAGAAGGTAAAGGAGGAAGGACAAACTCGCAATGACATTTTGAGAGAAGAAATGAGCAGCCCAGAATGATCGGTCCAGCAAGAAAGAGAACGTCTGCAGGCCCAAATTGAAGAAGTTACAGGAGTTGGTGAATTGCAACCAAGAATACATAGAAAGAGAAACAACAGAAAAACATGAGTATGTGGTTAAACTAGGAATTCAACTCAGAATGTTAGCCTCAGATACTGGTAAGGATACTAAGGGGAAAGTCAAAAGGAATCATGCAATAGGAATGACAATGTTGTTCATGGTACACATCTTATGTGTTGTAAAGGGAAATCTTGGTCAGATCTCACAACTTAGAGAACTTAAATTGAGTTAACTCAAGAATGTGGCGTCAATTTCGATCAGCAATGATATTGCAGAACACCAAATGGCTTGCTTGTAGTGCAGTGTTTTGGATAAGCAAGTGTAACATTTACAGTCAACAAAAGAATGATCAGTACAAGAAAACGGTCAACTTTTAGCTCATCATCCAAAAATAACAACAGGGGGAAGCCATGGGGTGTGCTGTGAAGCAGAAGGTAAATACCTGGTTAGCAAGATGGATACATGTTGAGGTGTACTCACATCAGGGGGGGAAAGTAGTATGAGGGCACTCTTACCTTTAGACAGAATGATGGGAAGGGAAATGGAAATGCACGTGCATATAGAATCAAGGTGATGCCTGACGGTAGGATAGTGATAGTAGACTTTGATCATTCCAATTTTATGATACTATCTCAAAAAGAAACTATTCTGGATACAATACCCACTAGTATTAAGCCATGGCGTATTGCTATGATGCCTCATGACCATATTGCAGTGAGTAATTGGAAGGCAGGTAAAGTTTGTGTGATTGATATAGAGTCATGGAGGGAAGTCCAAACCTTTAATATTCCACACGCACATGGGTTATGTTATCATGAGCAGACTGACTGTCTGCTGGTAGGGAGATGTCTAGAGTTGACTGATGGTGAGTATCCTAAGCCAGGTACTGGTGTAATAGAGCAATACTGTGTCACCACTGGTAGGTTAGTAGCATGTATAGCAGAGGGATTGTATATTCCACAAGACATGACTTTCACACCTGATGGTAAGCTTGCTGTAGCTGGTGTGAAAACAGTCAAAGTATACAAGGTAGTGTGAAACTGCAGTCAGCTGTAAGCATTGTATACCTCTGATTGATTTACTCTTTATTTTTTAACCAGAAATAAATTTTTTTCAATTTGATTACCTTATGTGTTACAGTACATTACACATTTCCACATTGGAAGGCCATTCCTGATATTCACCAAACCTTTGGGTTTCCATACTCATTGTGATCGGGAATAAAAGGTGTTTTACGTTCCGCAGGCATTTCACAATTTGATTTTTTTTCAAAATCATGAAAAATGGGACTTTTTATTTGGGAAAAAGTTTGTTAAAATTCTGATAAGGGTTTTTCACCAATCTGTTAATAAATATCACAGATGGCCAGGGCACGCTACTCTGGAACATAGTATGCACCCATTTCCCTTACTAATTGTATAGGCCTACAATATTTAATGTGGCATTTTGTGATTCACAGCAACTTCTGTTTTTGGGGTTTTGTGTTATGAGGCAATTTTCTTTAGTTTACCACGGTCTATAGGCCAATGTGCTGATTTCTGTCCATTTAAGGACAGAAAATACAAAATTGCGATTTCTACAAGATACAACTGGATTACACATGGATATAAGGCTACGGTTTTCAAATGATTCTAATATCTTCAACTTTTTTAAGCTAAGTTGGGGGGACGAGGTTGTGGATCATGAAATGCCCCTTTAAGTGTTTATTTTTGGGTTTATTTTCAGATTGTGTGAATTAAAATTAAAAAGATTCATCATTTCATGAAAAAGGAGGTCTATTCAAGACTACAAAATTTGTGATTTCACAGATAAAAGTGTTGATTTTTTTCTAACTCTAAAAACATGGAAAGAAAGTGTCTTCCATAATATTTATATGCACTAGCATAGGTACCCCAAAATACAGCAAGTGATGGACAGGGTTAATGTATATGTTAGGCCTTTAAAAAAGTGTACAACAAAACATTACCGCGGAGTCAACTGCAGGAAACTGTAACGTGTCGAGGAGCGTTGCATGATGTTGATGAAAGCGATGCAACTTACCAACTAACAAATGTCACTTCCAACAGGCCATGCGTCCAGGGAAAATTCATTTTCATTTTGAAGTTCCCTCAAAATGTTGTTTAAAATAGAAACCCATAATGTTCTGGCCAATTTCTTTTTTTTTTAAATCTACATTTCTTCGGTTATTCTTTCATTGTAGATTTCACAAAATACTAATAATGTGTGAAAACAAAACCATATTTTTAGGGTAAAAGGCAAGTTGAACAAATATTTTCCAACCAATTCTAAGAACCTACTATTTCCAATCGCCAAACTTATTAAAGGGGAGAATTGGATTTCCACAGCCTCGGCCACCCCCACTTATCTAAAAAAATGTTGAGATTTTTATTTTATGATTATTAACCGTTAGCCTTAGTAAACCATGGTGCCCATCTTACATGCAAATTCCGGTTCGCATCTATGAGAAAAATTCGCAATTTTGTATTTCTGTCCGTAAACGGACAGAAAAATTATAGCACAGTAGCCTTATGGGGCCGTGGGGAAAGCGAGTAGTAATGTGCTCATAAACACAAAACCGCAAGATCGGATCAGCTCAAATTTTGAGAATAAGCATTTTCTCAAGGAATCTAGTGATCAATGAATAAAACAGAAGGTGCTAGAATCACGAAATGCACCTTTAAGGACATTGTGATGAATAAATTGGGAATTTTTCCAATCAGAATGACACCCAATTCTTCTGAAATCAATGAGAGCAATATTCAACCTTCGCTCAGTGACATTTCACTGAGCTATAATCCCATTCATCTCTAAGCAGGAAGTTGTAACTATCCTACAGTAAGAATAAGGTATGATTTTGGGAACCGGTATCTCTTTACGACGAATTGAAACCAGGCTGTACAGTATTTTAACGTGAGTGGATCGTTTTTCCAATCGTCATAAAGAGGAGTACCGGTTCCCAAAATCAGACCTTTATTCTCCATTCTTAAACAGCAATGTCATTAAAAGACACTATCAGGGATTTGCAAATCAGCAAATCGAAAAAAAAAAATCATCAAAAAATCCAGATTTAGCATTGTACGTAACAAGTACAGGTATCTAACATACCCTGAAAATGATAAGACCGGAAGGCAACCTTAATAAGGACAGAATCGGAGAATTCAGTCATTACCTGTCCGAACAGACACTTACTACAACCGCGTAATTGGAATGGAGAATTTTATCTTGGAACACTGCCGTTCTTCCTTTCTTTCAATTCTACAGCTGGAAAAGGTAACTTATGCGAATCTACAGACTTATCCTTCACTTGAAGCTATTCCTGCAAATTTCAAATATTTTTCAAATCACTGATAGTGTCTTTAAGGTATCTTAACTCAATTTGCAATACTTTCCGGCTTTAAATACAACAAGACAGGACTGCCATCCACCCAGTGACAACAATCGAACAACCAATAGTATGTTTGATGGGGAATTTGACAGCTGAGCCATTTGCACACAACTTTTTACTCAACCACAGCAGTTATTTATTCTTAATCAGCTTATATAGGTCTGGATACTGACCTCAAGAAAGCCCTTCGTTGCCAGGATTCTGCAATGGACCCATCATTTAGCCTCACTCTATAGCACCAGGCTTAATTATTGGACATTCTTAAACCTGTGCAAAATGTAAGCAATTCATGGATGATGCCCGGTTCAATTTGATTAATTGAACCAGGTAGTACGCGTTGCGTATTTAATTTGAAGTTATTTTTAGGTTGAAGCGCTCGCGTCATACAGCGTTTGCTACTTTGCGCGCGCCTGCCTACGTTGGGTCTCGTTGTGGATGATTGTTGCGTCCAAGGGGTGTTCGATTGTTGTCACGGGTGGTGGCAGCCTTTCTTGTTGTATTAGACCGTGAAAGCATCGCGGACAAATTGGGTGTTAAAGAATGGACCTTAAATTATTTTTTTTTGCTGTGGAAGAGGCCGGAGGCCCAGTTCTTCCACTGAAAATAATGGTATGCCTGGGGTTCATTCCATTGTGTTACAAGAGAGTACAGGTTCCCAAAATCAAACCTTTATGCTCTATTAACCCAGGGTTAAAATGAACACGGGGTTAAAGTAACACACTTTTGTGAAGTGAATACCGGCCATTATGTACTAAGACATGTGAAATGATAACTTTGTTAGGAAACTGTACCATATACTTTGGTAATTTCCCATGAGTTATGCCAGTGGTTAAATATGGGTTGATCAAGGAAATTATACAAACTACCAAACAAATATGAGGTGAATGTCATTTTCTTCCAGCTATTAAACTTTTTCCTTTTCGATATTCCATGAATGTTGAACAAGATTAATTAAATGTGGTACATAAAATATGGGAGGCGGCCAATATTGTGTAATTTGTGGAATTTTTGGTGTGTTTAGCCAGATTAACTGCTTGGAAAATAGTTTTGATATTGTAATTATACTATCAAATTGTCCAACATCCAATAGACAGATGTTGTATTACATTTGAAGTTTATTTTGATACTGATATCAAGAGCAATTTTTATTTATAATATTAAACACGCAACAAAATATCGGATCGGTATCGGCCCGATATTAAAAATGTCATATCGGTTATTGGCTCAAAAGACCAAGTCATTTCATTTGACCCCTGAAAAGGAAAACATAAAAGATGCGGTGATCTTGCCTGCTATCGTAATCAAAACAATACTATGGGGTGAGCCACCAAGGGGAAATATCCATACTAGAGCGATACAGTATGGTACCGTATTCACCTATTTAAGCGCCCCCTCGGACCATTGCCGACTTTCAAAACATGTCTCAATTTACACCGCCCCTCCATTTCGGGATGTTCACTGCTCTGACACTCCACTGAGTCCCGCATTTTTTTTATTGTATAGTATCATTCGGTGTATTTCTCAGGCTAATATTTTCACAGGTATATTTAACACCTGAAAATGGTAAATACATCCACACTGTACTAGCTCTATCCGCGCGTGAATGTACAGCGAAATCTTTCAATCATGCATCCGAACTGGCACACATAAATTATCTTTGGCCAATCACATTCGACACTCATTATGACGTGTTATTTATTATCATACGTAGTACCTGCTTTTCATGATGAAAGTGCGATGGGAACCCCTTCTACAGACAAATGCAAAATAAAGTTCACCAAGTTCACTCATTAATTTGCATGAAATTCAACTTACAATAATGTGCGACGTTGAGATTTCAATTAAAATTTTGAAGGATTTGACACGATAATATTAGGATGTTGTTCGGAACGTACGCGAGCACTGACCTCATCTCACTCAACTTTTCTTGACCTGACCTTAGTGAATTCACAAGGCCAAGGCGTGCTGAGAAATGAATATGATGATTGTTGCACTGACCGTCGGCATCCATGCAAATTTATGGTTTATACCATTTTGTAGGGGCGGGAAATCAATTTTCTGATGATATTGTCAACATTGGTTATTTTACCCATGATAAAACCTTTAATTGAACGATTACTGGGCCAAATAATTCACATTTACAATTACAGCGGTTACAATGTGAATACGAACAGAAGCGCCCCGGGGGGCGCGTGATATAGGCTTACGTATTATTTGATAGCTACACAAGAAAAAATCGCCAGGCCCTTTCCGAAAATCAAGATGCAGAACATGTCTAGATTGAACACGTTGTTTATCGGAGGATGGGGAGTTCCCCATTCGCTATCTTAATTTGGTCTATACTATTATTTAAAGGGAAGTACTAGCACAAAGTATGTTCCATTGTTATTGTTTTAGTTTGGGTTTGTTGTATATGTCCAATTTCTCGTTGATTATATTTTTAGTTCAGTGTAATAAAAGTTCGCCGACACTTACAGCTCGTACATCAGGTTTAACGGGACTTGTTCCATACACCGTCAATTGCGCTGCGTTATCTATTGCTACATGACGGATCCCCCGATTTTTGCTGCGGCTTTTGGGTTTAATATTCCCTTGGGCGTGGCAACCCACTAACCTATCATGTGTTATGAACTAACGCAGTGTGCTCACTTGGGAGGCCTCCAATACAAGCGACAAACGATATATATCAAACGTGATTACTATTCTGCCCCTGCATTTCATTTAAAAAAGCCATTATTTTAAAGGTAAGTTAAAGCATTGTGAAGGCTAAAGAAACGTAAACATGCTACGTAGAATTAGGTGTAGCACCGTCGTGTGTTTAAGCTTCTAATAGGATTTGCGCGCAACAGTAACTTACGCAAGGGTACCAAAATAAGCGGCCCCCCTAAACGAGTGACTTAAGCGACCGGGGCGCTAAATAGGTCGAATACGGTAAATGAGAGAAAAGAGAACTGTGGTTATGCTGGAGATATAGTAATGCAATACGAAAAATATATCAATGGGTTTGTGCCATACCACACAAGGCCGCAGAACGAATTTATCATTAATTATTTATTTATAACATTGATATTTTTTGTATTGTATGAGAACAGGGATAAAATTTATCATTCGGTGACATTACTTTTTTATTAAACCAAACTAACTGAGTCCTTATTTATAGTTAAATTCTTAGGCCTATATAAGCTCAACTTTTGCCATTGCCTCTACTTTGGAGGCGGTGATTATAAGCAAGCACAGTCAATTACCAAGCATGTGCAACGCGCGCATGCTGACTGTACATGCAAACTTCAATATCGTACGGTGCTTACACAGATACTAGATTACGCTCGGGTATGTCTCTCCATGTAAAATGAGTGCACACCCTGGCCCCACGACCATGTGATACTGGATAAGTGCCGTATGATCAGGATCTATTGCTTGTATTACTCGGAAGCGTCAAGTAATATAGAAATTAGCTCAAATGGTTATCAACAATGAAATAACAGTATTCATGTAATTATGAATGATAAATGTAGTTCTGTTGGTTTTACATTACTTGAGGCATGTATTATTCTGTTGATGTTTCATTTACCTTTTGATGATCAATAGTGTTGTTCTACATGCGTCCCTTTTGGGTATTTTCACATTCAGCTGATGTGGTAGAAGCCCCATGTAAGATTTATGCTCCACAAAATTGGCAAACTTGTAAACTATTGCTACTTGAGTTTGACTCCCGGAAACGACGCACCGCAATTTTGTGCGTATAATGAAGAGGCATCAGTCGTCCAAAGTCGGTACTTTTCTTAATCTTGATAAGCAAGGCGCCTCACCACTTTTACGAAACACTAAAATAGTTCTTTGTTATGACGTCTCGTGGATGTCAACGGTCAGAATATACCTTTCGAAACACAAATAAATGAGGCTTGTGGCACTAAATTTTATATAAGCGAGGGAAGGAGGGGAAGCAGAGCTGGGGCAAGAGAGTGGGGGAGGGCCACTAAAACAAGAGGACAGATATGCAAGGACACACAATTAGTTAAGGTTAGGAGACTCATTGTCCCAACAAGAATGTCCACTACTGTCCATAAGAATTTTAATTATTTTATTTATTATTATTGTATTACAGGAGCATTTATATAGCGCTCAACAAGGAACGGAGCCGCTTAACAAGCACAAATAAGTGAATATACAAAACAAAAGAGAAACATAGTAACGAGGAAAAAAGATATGATTAAGGAGGCGTTTGAAGACCAAAACAGAATCTATCACTTCTAAGATCAGTCGGCAACTCGTCCCCGGTTCTTGGTCCGCCCAGCGAAGGAGCGGTCACCAGCTTTTAACTTAGTCGTGGAACGATAAAGAGTACGATCGGAAAAGGAACGGAGTCTTGCGGATCTACATTCCTCAGAATCAAAACGAGTGTAAATGAACAAGGTCACTGAGGTATGAAGGAGCCTGACCATTGATACACTTGTGAATGAATAAGCAATCTTGTAACATACGCTCTTTAACAGGTAACAAATGTAAAGAGTTAAGCAAGCCAGCCGACGACTGGTCTCGTCCGACAATCAACAGACAAGCGTGCAGCTTTGTTTTGAAGACGCTGGAGGCGCTTGATATCACATTGCGTGCAAACCTGACAAAGGGAATTCGCATATCAGGCGGGAGAGGACCATTCCTCGGACGGCATGGTTGACAGGCTTCTTTAGTAATGAAACGTCGTTTCCGCCATGAGGTTTGCGCAAATGAAATTAACAGTTCTCCATTGTATTGATGTGATGGGACATATTTAAAGAGACCATGCAAGGGTGACACCAAGGTTTTTCACACCGAGAGCAGATGGTAAACATATTATTGTCATTAACCTCACATTAGACAAAGATGGCAAAATACGAGAGTTTTGCAAAAATGAAAAATTCAGTCTTGTCCCTGGTTCAGTTGAAGATAGTTATTGGACATCCAAGCACTAACATCAGATAATACAGGAGGAGAGGTTATCAAGAACACGCTGACGTCTTTCAAAACTCTCTTGGGTCGAAACTCAGCATAGATTTGAATATCGTCAGCATAAGCATGAACGATGTTGTGACCTTGATCAGATCACCAACGGGTGGTAGATGTACAGGTGAATCCTTGGGCCAATTAGAACCTGTGGCAATGATAATTCCGGACATGTTCAGCGGAAATTCCTTTGTTGATAACGACTCGGGTAGTGCGATTATTAAGATAATTTATACCAAATTGGACAAAGCACCCCTAGTGCCAAACGATGCTCAATCCTTTTGCACAAAACATCATGATCAACGTGTCGAAAGCTGGCGTCATGTTCCGAGTAGGACCATGAAGACGGCTTTGCTGTTGTCCAAAAGTACCTAAGAATATCGTTTTCATTTTATAATAGCGCCGTCTCGGTACTAATTTTCGTTTGGTAACGCGGACTGAAACACCTCGGGAAAGACAGTTGCCCGTCCGACAAATGTCCGTTATCTACGTGACTCCGCCTTCTCGATATTTTAGACAGGATTTGATATTTGCTACAGTCTTTAACTTTTCAAAATTTCGAGTCAATTTTACTCTTTTAAATATTGGAGAACAATGGAATGTTTGAGAACATCGGGGAAAATGCCAACCGTCAGAGGATTATTTCACAATTGTGTATAATAGGTGACCATGGTTCGAGGTTGTCTTCAAACCAACCAGTAAGGAAAGTGTCGAGAAAACATTTGCTAGGGAAACCTTTGATAATTTTGTCAATCTCACTCATCCGTTGTTAATGACTTGAATTCACAAAAGGAGGTAGAAGAAACAACTGGTTCTGTGTTGGGAAGAAAGATCCGAGTTAACGTTTGCCGGGATCTTCTGAACTTTTTCAAGGTGAAAAATTTCAAGAATTATTTGCAAGTTCTCATGTTAGAATTGCAAACTGGCGAGCGTTTTAGTGGGTTTATTTAGGAGGTTATTAACTGTAAAGTACATCCTTGACCTAGCATCAGATAATTTGCTGGAAAAGTATTCAGTTTTAGCATCATTGATTAATTTACATACAACAGATTTTTTTGTGTATCAACGCTCACAACGATCTTCACAGAGTGGCTTTGTCCATTTTCTTCAATTTGACGACGAATGCGCCTGGCAGAATGAATTAATGGCGTTATTGTACCAAGGGAGTTTGTGTCTGACAACACACGCTCCTTGATAATAATGGGCAAAACATATTAAGAACAGATAATGTGATTTTTTCATACTGGTCTTTAAGAAGATTGGGTCACCACTCTGTGGAAATCAAGGACACGCCATGAAGGAGTTGCAGTTCCAACGATGATATGTCCTTCACAGCGATGACTTCAAATGACAGCATGCAAAGTTTACACCTTAAACAGTCCTCAGGTAATAATCCATGGGAACTTCTCAGTCCTGAAGAAAAGTTTGTCCCGCATTCAAGACTACAAGGTTAAATAATTCCTCGAAGACACTAATATTCCACAGTAAAAAAAAAAAATATCAGTCCAGATAATCACCCCCCACAATTTCTATCTGTTCCACAATTTTGGAACCTATTTTGATTCCCAACGCTTTCGGCTTCAAAGACGAGAGTATAATAATTATAGCACTCTGCTCACGTGGAAGTGAAAATATAATAATCCTGGCACTGTGTGGAAGGTCTGCAATTAGTGCAAATAAAACTAGCTATAACTTCTAGCTCTTTACTACACTTGTGGATCTGGTGGCGAGACAACTCAATCTCCATGTTTAAAAATATCTGCTCACAAAGTTTCCCAAGTCTTAAATAGATATTATCATAGCATCATGCATAAACATAATAGCCTTGCAACTATCTGACCAATTGGAATTCACTAATTACAAACATCATCTACATTACCTCACTTAGCATTTAATAACTTCATATGGTTTTTGCTCTAAAATGCATAAAACAAGTTGACTCCAGTTTACATCTTGGGGAAGTCCCAATCACCTGTCTAGGTGTCCACAAACAGGTTCATCTCTCAACCCACACTGAGTGGAATCCCCTTTCCGTTTTTTTTTTCCAAGTACACAAATACTTTTCCTGTGAGAACTCTTTTTCTCAAATAAAATTTAGAAATAATCTTTAAAAAAAATCAAAATTTTGAGGGTAATATAACACTTGAAACAAAAAAGGTGTCCGCCAAACCGTAACGCTCAAGGCACGTTTTGCTCGGGTGTTTTCGTGACTGCCACCAAGAGCCAGCCCAGGGCGTTTGTAAATTTCCCCAGCAGATTTTGCTCAGTGAAATCGTACAGCATCTCAGTTGTGTGCGACAAAGCGGGATCAGTTGCATGCACATCATGTTTTGATAAGTGTCTTGGAATTCTCAACTGGCAAATATCAGCTCAAATCTTCAGTGGCTCATCGCAGGTTGATCTCGCACTGATTGTTCTGTTCGGGCAAATTTTGAAGCATCTTCACCGATTGGGGTAAAACTTACCGACAATCCCTGTACTTGAGTTCGGACCCAACTGAAAATTGACAATTTTAACTACACAAAGACGCACAAGGAGAATTTAATTGGACATATGGCGGCCATCTTCTATGAACTAGGTAATTATTACAAAAAGGTAGAACTTAATTGCATGAGCACCATTTGAGTAAATTGCTTTGTCAACTGCATTGAAATGTTTTTATGTTTTACACATATCCACTCCATGGGATCTTGTATCCATCCTTTTTTATTTCAATGCAGACCTGTTCTTTGTCAGTTGCAGTATTAGTATGGTAACCTGGTTTGGCTACAACCCGGATGTGATTACTATAGAGGCAAGCAGAAGCATATTGGGGGTCATTTGGATCAATTCCGTGACCGTGGAGAGCAGAGATCATTCTCAGTTTGGTACTTGTCTTCTATACTGAAGGTATGAACAAATTTAAGCGGGGTTTTCCTCTTGTGAAAGTGTGGGCGGAATCCAGGTATGGGGAAAGAATTCTAATCATGGGTCCAAAAATTGGAAATATGCTTGATTGCTGTAAAAGGTAACCAAGTGTTCGTCTATCTCATTTTATTTTAATTTGCTGACGATCACAATTTATCATTGGACTCCCAACTCAACCTGTTCTAAAATAGTTCTAATATAATGTATAATATCCTAGGTTCGCCATTCTTCCCACCTTAGTTACTGAAAACATACAATTCCCTTGTTCTACCCCATCTTTCTTATTGGGTAATGATATGGGCCGATTCCAACAATGGCAATCTCGACTCCCTCTTTTTACTTCAAAAGAGAATCATAAGAACATGCATGCACAATTTGATCTGGCTTGCTCATACTGCTCCACTCTTTTCGTCTCTCAAAACCCTGAAAATTTATGACATCTATAAACTACAGTTAGCATATTTCATGTACCAATTCCAGCATGATCTCCTCCCGACTGATCTCATTCCTGGTGACTTTTTTAACATCGATAGACCCTCTCATTAATATAGCACTAGGGATGGTTGAATTTTTCATCAAGAGAACAAACACTCCTAGTTCCTATTGTTTATATTGTATTTCCAATTTAAATTATCAGGCGTTTTATTAGCTAGTATAATACAAACGCTACTTGTTCACATGAGGCCCCAATTGTGCGGGCCGGTCCCTCAGCTGTCGGGTGGGACAAGTGGAGCTTCGCAAATTTCAGCGCGGAATCCCCCAGCCAGTCAGTGCTCCGCTTGGGTTCCCGCGTTAGTTATGGCATTGCCCTCCATTTTCTCCCTCTGGTCATAATTTGGTTAGGGTGCATAACGGATAGATGGGTGGAAAAAATTCTCCGTCTGTGGCCATTGAAAGAAGTCTATAAAAGGGCGAATTCTGTCAAGAAGGAGCAACTCAATCACTAAATGAAACCCCGCAGGTGTACGAAAAGCGTTTTAGTATCATGAACTACGTCGATATTGCAGAGAAAACAAGTAGGCCCTAGTCTACATAAGTTCAACTTCGTCTGATCACACCGCTGCAGGGTATCGTGGCCGCTCATAATTCTCTCAACTCAAGGCAGCGTTCACTGTGGCCTTAGTGCTGCAAGACCATGTGCAAACTTAAAGAGCTATGGTAATTGCAGTTAATGTTGGACTCGGTATCTCTCAGTTACCCCCGAACAATCCATATCAGCTCTTATCCAGGCAGTGAGAAGCCGCGAGAGCAAGCAACCGATGAGATGTTCCCATTCCGGGCCTTCTCCGACGAGGAATTACAACTGACGGTGGCGGTGGCACAGCGTGGAGAAGCCCCAGTGCAAATATAAATCATGGATGCTGAAAGCTGCCAGGAACAGTGGTGATCATCTAAAAACTTCTCATGCAGTCATAGATACCAGGTGAGTTGGTATTATATCTGATGTTTCTGTCAATCCCTGTGTTTTGTGTTTGCAGTTGTCCGCATTTTGTTCCGGTATAATTAAATTGCTGTCATGTCCTGTGCAAGTCAGTAGGCGTTTCACATCCCAACATGTTTTGTTTTGTTTTGATAGTTATTTTCAATGGCTCTTCCTCCCCTTGCGGGAAGCATGGACCCCACTACACTAGTACTGTTACGCATTATGGTGTGTGTTTTCAGAGGGTGGGCAACTCCTTGTTTCAACAGCCATGCATGCGGGATACCTGTGTTACTTGGCGCGCCAGGCATGCCATCGGCTTTCATAACGGCTGTTGGCATTTGATACAGGGCGAGCTCATTGCACTAATTAAATATGGGGGCAAAAACTTGTAAATACAAATGCCCAAATAATATAAAAGGATAATTAAAGGCATAGGTAATGGGCATGCAAATCTAAAATTTCATAAGTTGGTGCTAAAAACTATTACATGGTAGAAAATAACAAAAATTGTGCCTTTTTTCATTCAACAGAGTATTACATTTAATCAGTACATTCTAGACCATTAAAAGTACACATTTTTGGAAAGCTTATAATACAATGATGCCAAAGCAGCTGAGTGCAACTTCATCATACAGGGTGGGTCAGAAATATACAAACAACAAAAACAAAAAAACAACAAAAAAGTTAACATTTTTCTTGTCATGGTGAACTGTGTGGTTTCCTTTTCTGAATGATATGTAGATCAAAAGAAATATGGATTCAGAAAGGTATTGCTTAGGCCCTTCAAACAAGCAAGGAAAAACGAGTTCACAATACCTTGTGTTAAATATACAGGGTGGTCAAAATTATGCTTATTTGGAAGTGTAAATACATGTATCATACTATTTTCATACTATTTTTCAGAGTAAATCTTTTCCTGGTCATTGGTAATGGAAGCAAGTTGCTTTCAAAACAGATATAACCCATATTCTAGTGTACTTTTGATTATATAGGGTGATCAGAAATAAAATTACCCTGTAAGAGCAAAACTTCTGGTGCTCAAGTGTCTTAAAAGTTGAACTAATAAAATATTGTTAAACTAGAATTTCGCGGTTCTCGGCTTTCGCGCTCGCTATATTCAAAGAATATAAGCTGTGGACCGCTCCATGACCTTTGACCTTGGCACATGACCTTTGACCTCATCAACATATGAGGGATCCCATGGTGCACCTATGACAAAAGTTTGGTTCCAATTGAACATCAACTTTTCACTTGAGGTCAATTTTACATTTTAAGCCTATTTTTCAACTTGACCTCACATGACCTTTGACCTCAGCACATGACCTTTGACCCCATCAACATATGAGGGATCCCATGGTGCACCTATGACAGAAGTTTGGTTCCAATTGAACTTCAACTTTTCAATTGAGGTCAATTTTTAAAAAACTTTTTAAAAATTGTGCCTTTTTTCATTCAACAGAGTATTACATTTAAGGGGGCTAGGACACGATAGATCTGTCCGAAATTTTTCATTGAAACTCGGTATGTACAAACTTCCATCGATGGTAATTAACAATCCAAAATAAAAAATGGGCTTCACCGACCTCGTTTTTCATATAATACTGATTCAAAATACCTATTTTTTCCCACTTTTGACCAATAATTAGTACACAAACCTATGGAAATTTGATTTTTACGACAGACATTTTTAATTATAAAAAAAATTCTGCTCGAAATTTTTTGATGGAATTTTAATAAAAGTTGCGCACTACCAGAAGCTTTCGATTAAGAAAGAAAAAAGATGGGGTCACCGAACTACTTTTCTCAATAATGTAACAAATAGCACGTTTTTTAGTGTTCAAAATTGTGAGAAAACTGTCTATGCGACATTCAGAGGCGTCACACGCAACACAGGTTACGCGATATCAACGCTTCTAAAAAAAAAAAAAAAAAAAACTAAAATTGACAAGACAAGTGATACAAATAACGTATGTTGGCGAAGGCGATTGGCATAATTTAAAGTGACAAGAGAAGATTTGTTGAGGATATGAATCTCTCGCAAACTGCACTGGATCAGTTTATAGGCCACCCACCGAGAACTTTTCAAAAGTTTATTGGAGAAACAAGTACAAGAACAAAGAGAAGAAAGAATATAAGCTGTGGACCGCTCCATGACCTTTGACCTTGGCACATGACCTTTGACCTCAACATATGAGGGATCCCATGGTGCACCTATGACAAAAGTTTGGTTCCAATTGAACGTCAACTTTTCACTTGAGGTCAATTTTACATTTTAAGCCTATTTTTCAACTTGACCTCACATGACCTTTGACCTCAGCACATGACCTTTGACCCCATCAACATATGAGGGATCCCATGGTGCACCTATGACAGAAGTTTGGTTCCAATTGAACTTCAACTTTTCAATTGAGGTCAATTTTTAAAAAACTTAACATTTTAGTGACACACACACATCCACACACACATCCACGCATACATCCACACATACATACGCACAACGGATTGCTAAGTGGTCCTCCAGCTAAAGCTGGCGGCCCACAAAAACCATGTAGCCAGAAAGTAAATAGTGTATGTCTCTTCTAAAACTATATAGCATTCCTTTGATAAATCATAGGGTAATAAAAATTAAAAGGCATTCCTTTGGTATTTCTCACATTTAAAATACGGTCCTGCACGTATACACAGTTAATTTTTTCTGAATATACACTGATGTATAAAGCATAATTTGTCCTACATGCATTAAACACATATTTACACTTCTAAAATATGTGCCTACAGGTACAAAATAAAGCATTTATTGTGATTGATACGCACGCTGAAGATGAATTTAAATTACACAAAAAAATGTCATTAAATTCATGCACCCTATACAATTTGAACCACCCTGTATATTATGCTTTAAAACATGACTAGTGCAAAATAAATGCATGGTGTTTCTTTGCAGAATTTATATCTTTAGGTATTCAACAATGCTTATGAAAAAGAACAATTTCCTTACTGTGAATACTTTTTCAGGTAGAAAGGTCAGAAATT
>JAMKCH010043899.1:0-12047 GCA_023653785.1 Ophioderma brevispina | reverse complement strand
CGCATTGATGAAAAATTTTCACGTTCCCCCCTCTCTCTCTCACAAAAAAAAAACAAAAACTTTTTTTTTTTTTCGGTTCCCCCCTTAATCCTCCATTCCCCCTGCCTGGGCCGTAAATAATGACCCTCCCTAAGCTAGCGGGGGTTCGTGGAAAACAACCTCCAGGTGCAAAAACCTCCGTATTCTTTAAAATTGCGGTGGTATACTTCCCTTTAAAATAACGGGATATATCTTGAACCTCCTGTAATTGAAGGAAACAAAGACTCCTCTGAAAAATTCCCAACAAGTATCCTGTCTCCATAGGACTTAATCAAATCAACAAACGAGTTCTGATCGCTACACGCGCCCCTTAATCTTGAGAGGAAAATGTAAGACAGCGTGATGTGCTCGCCACATGGATACTGTACACCCAAGTTGTCTTTTGGCATGCAAGGGGACTTGTGTGAATTGTGAGAAGCAATTAAAACAATTCATACCCCTGATCTGCCAAGATTGGAGTTGGGAGTCTCAACCCGTCATATTGTGGCCAATCATGAGGATTTTATGTCAACCTCAGTGGACCCTTGAGAGGGGAGGGGAATTGAACACGATAAATTCAGTACCGATGTTCCTTTCTACACTGAGAAATCTTTGCTGAATAAAGATACCAAAGTGGGAGTGATTGTAAAAAGTAGATAGTTCATCAGAATGAAGTCAAGACATTGTAACAAGTTATCTGGATTACTATTAAAGACCCAGGAAATGGAAATAAGAATGATGTGACTTGTGTCAAGTCTACAAGGAGGGACGAGAAAGCATTAATATTTGGGTGGGTGAGACATATTAGTGAAACTATTGATTTTTCAGAGAGTAATAAAAAAATCAAGAGGGATGGTGTGAAGGATTACAGGGCATAACTGAAAATCATAGTTTACTATGATGTCACTGGTACTGTATTTTTCTGGCATGTTTATGGAATGGAATGCCCCTAAAGATTTGGAGTAAGGGTTTATCATTCATTCCATGGTCCGATCGCTAATAGCCTCGTCTCCAGAAACCCAGATTCTACCGAATGTCAAAATTTTGTGTGTCTAAAGAAGCTATTCTTTTTCTCATTTCTCTGGGAATCTAGGGCTAAAAGGTGTGGTTTGGATGTATGAGTGAAAATAATCCCATTTTGATTGACCAATATTAATTTTACAGAGTATTCTATGGGGACTTACAAATCACATTTTAGCTCTCACATCAAAACAGTTGAAAATTCGGCGTGAAAACCTGACAGGTGGGGTTTGGGTGGTCCAGAAAATCCAATCAAGATGAAAATTTAGAAATTAAATCGGGCAATCACCTTTATGCTCGAAGAATGGGTTGAATAAAGATGTATAGATACAAGGTCACACCCCTTTCCCATCTGCTAGAAGGTACCCAGGTTACATTCGCTGGGCAGAAAATGTTTTTCTATATTTTTTTGTGAGTGCACAGAAGTTTTAAATGATTTTGTACTAGCTTATATGAAATATACTGTAATTAATTAAAAATGTGGATATTTTTAGGTAGGGAGATTTCCATTAAGCTTGCCTACAAAGTCTCGTAGTAAAATGCGTGCATGATCAATTTGAAAAAGGTGCCTTAATACAGGACAATCCAAAACGGACTTTCTATATGAAAATGACCACTATGGACGTGCATTTTGGTTATTCCGTAAGTGTAAATTATTTGGTGACATCAAATACCGCAATCCTCAAATCAAATTAGATTCTAGGTCACACACGCACAGTACCTTGTTTCAAAATTTATTAGGCATATTTATCTAGTACAATTGCCTGGTGAGCTGTATTGCACAATACAGCAATGTACAAGATGATAGCAAAATGTGCAATTTAAGTCAATACAGTACATTACATGGGCTATTATGATTGTCTCGCAGTGTTCACACAGGATAAATCAGACAAGAATACTGTAAAATGTTCCCACTCCAGTACTAACTATTATTAAGACTTGGGACAAAATTGGGCGTTGTCCTGTCTCAACTTACCCTAAAAAGTGTGATGGTTTTTTATCATTTGAATGATTGGCCTAAGTATACTATGTAGCCAAATTTTAGATGCAGATTGACGGTACTTTGGTAGAAAAATCCATTACTTGGTATTTGGTATGGTAACAGACACAATGCCACACTGAGTATGGGGTGCTGTGATATAATTTGCTCATAACATCAAACACACATTAGAAAGTAATGGGCTTTTTTTTCTCGCGGATATCTAATAAACAAAAAAAGTGTAATGCGCAAATTGAAACCCGATTGTGATCCATTACCTCAACCTCATACCTTTGTTAAATTGAACTTTGGATTATCTGAAACCACTGGCCTAAGTAATATGTTGCTCAATATCACGACCCTAGTTGCATTTCATACAGCATTCTGATGGTTAAATATATCAGTATTCATTTCAATAACTGTGGAAAGTAGCTTACAAATATTTAAGCTCTGGAGACCTCTTTAACCCTACCACCATTCTACCCTATTACTGATTATCAAATGCTTTATTGGTGGTTTGGAAGAGTAGATTAATAATAATGTTTTATATTCAGAAAGTTACAGCATCACTTTCTTTAATCATGCTCTTTCACCTAAAATTTCGAAGTTCATGGCAATTGGTTTAAATGATAGAGTAAATTAAAGGGACATCAAGAAATGAGGCAGAAAGGGTAAGAAGGGCACACTTAATGTCTTGTACAGAAAGTGAGATTTTTGTATGTACGTACATTTTGACATCCTAATATACTAACCGTCTCATAGGCATAACCATATTAACGTTTTATGTGACACGAGAACAATTTTAGTTATAATGTATGTATCCAGACCAAAATTAGTGGCCTGTGGGGAACTTAAGAGTACGCATAAAATTAAGCGGAATGTGCCATTGGAATTTTCAATTGCATTCTATTTCGTGGTCCTCGTGGAACTAAGGGCGAAACAGGAATAGGGGGCAGATATTCAAAACACTCTCAACCAAGTTGTGGGCGTAGTTTCATTCTAACATTGTTCAATGGTATATATAAGTACTATAATAGTCGAATCTTTAAAATTATTGTAGCCTTAAGTGTTGCGGATCAAAGACCTTTAGGTTTTTCGGTAATTTAAAATCAAATGGGAAACCAGAAGCAGATTCTGAAATGATATCTGAGGTACTGAGTTATGACACGTCTTAAGAATACCAGCTCCAGCTGTACCTGGTCAGCAAGTGCAATAGCCCTCATTAGATTCCCTAGATCGATTTTGTCTACTTAGGCTTCACTAACATTTCACCCATTGCCTGTTTTAAGGACATGACATACGTAATACGTCTTCGTGAATCCGGCCTGCTTTATCTCAACCTTGTGTTAGACTATCATGTCCAAGTAAGGTAATGTAGACAACTAGCCTACCCTGATGCGCTATGCAGAGACACCGTCTTGATGACTTGGGACAGCCAATGTGGGATAAAGCAAGTTTGGCACAGAAGTGTACAACGGATCTGGACAAAGTCAAAGGATGATTTGTAATGATCACCCTCTGGATCTCTGAATTAAACTTCTTTCTGCTCATAACTGCCTAGACGGTCATCCAATAATCACCAAACAGGGCCAAAAGGGTGTAAAATGGATTTTTTTCCATGTTTTGAAATCCTCCTCCCGACATCATCTACACTTTCCCCAGTACCCCAACCAAAGTCTTCAATCCTCAAAGGTTAACCCATCATGTGAATGTGATTAAATGTGGGCGAATGAAAATAGACCTGTAATATCCAAAGAGTTCTTTAAATAGATAGGCAAAACGTTACGTATCTTTAAAATTCCTCGTCTCGCATGTTTTGCCAACCACAAGAAACCATAGACTTCCAACAGTAGAAAGCAATGGCTGCCTCTGCTTCTTCCACATACTGTGGGTGCCGCTTTGCAATATACACTACTCTGTAGTGATACAAATTGATGTATGTGTTAGAGGTGGCCAAGGTGTAATAATAGTGCACCTGGATCATTGTGCTCAGATACTCTTTTTTTTTCTCCATAATGCAATGCGCACTTAGGTGAAAATTTGTATTCATTGAGGCGGTTTATTTAAATCAAGACGACTGACGTATATCGCAAGCCATCAAGGCCATAACGTATTGCTGCAACGCGTTGGCGAGAAAGTGCAACGCTTGCGACATTTCAATCAATGGGCGTTGCGACATTTCGGCACAACGCGTTGCGACTCGGCCAATCACATCATGAATTTCTGTGACGTATTTCAAAAAATAGACCCACAACGCGTTGGTAATACTTTGCAACACTTTGCAAACCTTCAAACGCGTTGCGAGCGTCGCAACGCATTGCAATCTTCACAACGCGTTTGCTAAGGTCCACAAGCCATAAAGGTCATAACGTATTGCCTGCAACGCGTTGAGAAAGTCACACGCGTTGCGAACATTTCGGCAACGCGTTGCGTGCCGCGCATCAAAATCATGATTTGTGACGTATTTCAAATAATACATCTCACCGTAACGCGTTGCGACCTTACAAAGCGTTTTGCGGCATACGTTATGACCCTTATTGCATGCACAACGCGTTGTGAAGATGCAAGCGTTGTGAAGGCTTTGCAAACGCGTTGTGAGGCACCATAAGGGTCCATAAACGTATTGCCGCAACGCGTTGTGGATCTATTTTTTGGAAATCGTCCCCCAGGAATGCATGATTTTGATTGGCCGACGCCCAACGCGTTGCTGACTTTCCTCCCAACGCGGTGTTGACAATGAGTTATGACCCTTATGTCTTGTGAACCTTCGCAACTCGTTGTGAATGTTCGCAACGCGTTGTGAGTTTCCACACACAACCGCGTTGCTAGATACTTTTGCAAAAGCGTTGTGGGTCGTAATTTTTGAAATACGTCACAGAAATTCGTCTTTCTAATTGGCCGACGCCGCCACGCATTGCTACTTTCCTCGCACCGCGTTTGCCGAAATGTCCCGCAACGCATTGCGGCAATACGTTATGGCGTTTATGGCTTGCCATAGACTTGTGTGGCCATGGGTAGGACCAAGTTCAACCACCCAATAGACCCTCATCCACCAACTGATATTTTTGGCGATTGTTGTGTTCGTTGTGTCGAATTGACATTATGTGTGTATATACGTATCGTGTTAGATTATCCTATGGTGTTCAGCGTGCATTATTTTTCACGATTGCACTGGGCTCTGTCAATAATGCACGTGTCATCAGATAATTCACGTGGGTCACCACAAGTCACAACTCCGATTAGCTACTAGGAACGACCGTCAAGGGGATCCATGTAGTTGTTATTTATTTGTGTTGGCATTGGAAAGACTCCCCTACTCCACATTCGCTCTAATAAGACCATTAGTGCGTCTTCAGATTCGTGAGGACCTCCAGCTGAAACTGATTGTTATGGCAGATGAGATGACATGTTTTGTTAAGGATATTGCTTCAGCGGGAATCCAAAAGGTTCTGGAGAGCTCAGGTTTTTCGCGTATGAAAGTTAATTACGTTAAAATCCGGAAGCAATGTGGATTGGAAGTAATAGAGCAGGAGGGATAACCCTCTCAGTTTAAAAGTGGACAGATCAGGTTGAAGATTTTGGTATTTACTTTGCATACGATACTAATTAATGAACACATTAAATTATGAGGATAAGTTGAGGGATTTGAAAAGGGCTACAGGCCTTATGGGAACAAACAAAGGGATCTACACCCTAGTAGAATTGTCTAGTAAAAAAGTTTTGGCCTATCAAAGTTTCTTTATAACATCATCTATGATTTCATTGCCAGAGGTAACTCAGAAAAAACTAATGCTATACATACCCTTTTATTTGGAATGGTCCAGATAAGACAGCGTTCGTGATTTCTTTGGGGTATGATAATGGTGCTTGAAGTGTTGATTTAAAGCCATCAGTCCAAGCTCAAGTGTTATGGGGGTCAAACGCGTTTTATCTCCGTATGAGCTGGTTGGAAAGATATTGAAAATGTAACTGACAAGGTGGTCCGCGATTACTTTTTCGTGCCCAGTTTGAATGTCTAAAATTCATATTACCATTCCACCATTTTATCATCAGCGCTTACATTATGGAGTAGATTACTCGTAAGAGCCTGAAAGTCCTATTTATGATTAAGATAAATGATATGGAATACAGATTATTCTTATAGGTAATACATCGGATATTATCATAAGTGGGTAGAAGCTGGGATTTTAAAAATTTGTGATTTGTTGGATGAAAAGGGCCATATTCGTCAAATCATTGTTACAGGTTTGGCAGCAAATGAATTTCTTAGGTGGTTTGGGATTATTGACACTATTCGAGTGCGTGGTTGGCCCTAAAAAAAATAAGCCGAGTAATAAATGAGCCGATAAGCAGCTTGGGGGAAGATTGGTGGTAATTTTGTGGCCCTCGAGTCCTGTAGGTCCAAAAGATTTTTAGGATATATTTGTTAAGAAGAGTAGTGCTTGCTCCAGTTAGTAGTTTTAAACTTAAGCAGGGTTATGGCCTAATGATTGCAGTGTAAAAGAATATATTTACTTCCTTTCCAAATCACATTGGATTCTAAGACGCGTTGGCTGCAATATCGTATTATTTCATGATAGCTTCCCACAAATTTATGGTTATATCGGGCAGGCCTTAGGAATGATGATGTGTGCTCTTTTTGTGATCAGAGGTACTTTATTGCACTTGTTCACAGAGTGCAAGTAATAATCAATTTTGGAAGGATATTACTGAAAATATGAGTTTCTTCCTGAAATTTGGGGGTTTGAAAAGAGTATGGATACAAAAGATGGAATATGTAAACGATATGTTAGTAAATCAGCTGTTATTAATTGCTAAAAGATTGCATTTTAGTGTAGTTGTAGGAAATTCATTGCCTTCATGATTTACTTTGTAGAGTTTTGCACCATACTATAAAATTGGAGCGTTATTGTGCAGGGCCGAAAAGGAAGTTAGATCTTCATTATAGTAAAAATGGCCTGTGTTTGGATTTTTATAGTCTTGTCTCTTACATTTTATGTGTCGCTTGCCTTAAGCAGGATGAAACATGAGCATTACTGGTCCATTTCTGATTCTGTTTCTATTGCATGTGTAAGGGGTTTTATCTGTCATATTACTACTTTGTGGATTTAAACCAAATTTCTTTCATTGGTGTAACCTGCATTCCCCTCGGTAGACGAGGGTCAAAGGTCACATATTAAGGTCAAAGTCACATATTAAGTGTCAAAGGTCAAGTATGAGGTCAAAGGTTCACATAAAGTCAAAGGTCATATTAAGGTCAGGGGCACCATTTGAAGGTGCAAGGTCAAGATTAAGGTCATTGTGTTTTTTAGTAAGGTCAAAGGTCACATTTAAAAGGTCAAAGGTCACATATAAGGTCAAAGGTCACAATTAAGGTCCAAGGTCCCATATTAAGGTCAAAGGTCAAATATTAAGGTCAAAGGTCACATATTAAGGTCAAGGTCACTATTAAGGTCAAAGGTCACATAGTAAGGTCAAGGGTCACATTTATTAAGGTCAAAGGTCACATATAAGGTCAAAGGTCACATATTAAGGTCAAAGGTCATATATTAAGGTCAAGGTCATATATTAAGGTGAAAGGTTATGTGTGGTTAAAATAGGTTGTAGATGTAAAATTGACCTCTTCTGAAAGTAGTTTCAGTCAGTTAATATGTAATCCTATTGGTTAGGTCAAGGGTCGTATGCTAAGGTCATATACCAAGGTCAAGGGGTGTCTACCAAGGTCGATGTGGTAGGCGTGGTCAGGTGGTGGGGTGTGTGCTGAAAATGGGAAATTGACTCATACTGTAAAGTAATGTCATTGAAAACCAAGTCTGTTTATGAGTTCAATGGCAAATCTTCTTTTGACGAATGAGGTCAAATGGTCACATGTTCAAGGTCAAATGTCACGTGAGGCATCATTCACAAACCCCGATGGGGAGACTCGGGTGGTATGAGAACAGATGTACTTTTTCTTTAGGAAATTGATACTTTGATCTGTTTGAGTTCATTTTGTCAAATAGTTCATAAGTAGGTACTAGTAGTGGTATGTACCGTCGAATTGAGATTTTCACAATTGATTGCCTTATATGATAGATATTTTTTGTCGTACTTGTTAGAGGGATCAAAGGTGCAATTTTTGTGAATATAGCTTTCCCTTAGGTTTATTGGGTAATGTGCCAATAAACATTTTCTCATTTCTACATTTTGCAGTGCGATACCACATTATCCGAGGTTTGGTGTTTTTCATGTTTGTTTACGATCATATAATCATGCATTGCATCTTTAAAATTTTAAGTACTTGATATTTAAATGTCCCTCTGTTTATATGGTTGGTGCTCTTGTGGGGTCAGTGTTTGGTGTGGGGTGTGTGGGTGGGTGAGAGTGTTTTTGATGTTTTTTTGTAATTTGTTGTCTTTTGTCGGAAAATAAAAGAATTTGAAATACAAAAACAATACTAGAAGACCGTCACTCATTTGATATCGACTTACGCTCAAGTCCAGTAACATGCCTGCATCCGTATATATACCCTCTACGAACTAAGTATCTACAATCTATGGTTCGCTAACTTCCAATATTGTGTTGAAAAAATATTGTGGGGGTCTCTTTAAAGTATTAGTTGAATTCACATGCGTCAACCATTCCACATAATGTGATTTTGGTACTGTTTCTTTTCCTGAAACGCGTATATCTTAATTAAATAAACAAGCTTTTTTGTACTCTCAAAGGACGATACGTTTGACATTAAATATTGCTCTAATATAAAATTCCCTTATGTTATAATTTGTCAAATTAGAAAGCCTTTCAGACAGTTTAGAGCTGCTATACTGAACTTCCTACCTCTGTGCCCGTGACCTCAGCGCGATATTTGATGGCGCAACCAGTAACCGCCGCGCTGGCTTAAAGCTGACGGCGTTTTTAACACTCGCGCCAAAAGATGGCATACATGCGCGTTCGTCAAGCTGCGTCAAAGTTATGTCATCACTGCACGGAGGTAGAGAAATGGATATATTTGCTATAAAATAGAGGCCCAAGATATTAAGTGTACTTCAAGAAACCCAAAATTCACAAATAAAATCGTTTTCAATACAGAAACCATGAATGTTTTTACAACATGTCGGCGTTTGTCTTAACATCTAACACAGTGGGCATTGGGGAATTTTTGGTAAAGAAATTCATATGCATTTATAGCAAATCTCACTGATGGGTTGTTTTGGAAAAGTAAGGGCAGTCTCGAAATTCTATCTTTCTTTCAATTTCATTGAGCGTTTCATCACTTGGGTTTTGTTTTGAAACTGCCAGGAGGTGCGAGAAAGATTAGTCCCACTCGAAACGTCTTGAGAGTCCTGATTGTTTCTCGCACTTCCAGATCATTTCAAACAAACAAATCAACAATGAATTGCGTCTTTTTGGCACTATTTATAGAGTATAACTTTGGAACATGTTGGAGTATAGAAGTGGTTTTAATTTATTTTAAAAACTACCTCAAAATTTAGATAAATTACGTTAATTATTGATGTTAATGTAATGATTTTGATTGTTTTCTCAAGTATATTGCGGATCAGACCACCCCTCAGTGCATTCGACAGGATGTTGCACTTGACCGTATGGGTCAGTGCAGGCAGCACTCGAGCCTCCGGCTCTCGTGCTGCCTGCACTGACCCATACGGTCGCGTGCGATTATCCTGTCGAATGCACTAGGCTAGGTCCTTATCCTTATCCTACAACACCCAACTAATAATTATTCCGTGCATTATTCAAAATGTCAGCGCCCAGCCACGGACGACTGGTTTTGAATGGGCATCACCCCCTTGGTAATATCACACTCATCGATTCACTCTATTGTTTGAATAGTCAAGAAGTCAATATTGTAACAAAACCGCGATGGGGGTGCTGAGCTGTAAACGCCGAAGGTAAAAGACTATTTTTATACTTCCTAAAATTATTTTAAACAGAAGCGCCAAGGAATATTTGGTTGTATGTTTTATACCACAAATGAGCGTGACAATAAATACAGGCCTAGGTCTTTTAATCTCAACATTAATTCGAGCCGTCTGTTCCACGCTTTGCTAATTGGTTTCTTTTAATTAGACTCAATAACCCGAATTTTATAATTGTAGTAACCTTCAAAGTCTACACTCGAACTTCATTTTGAGAAACTTGAGATAATCCACAATTTTTATCCAAGTTAACAGGTTGGTACGGAAGAAATAAGACAGACAACAAAGGTTTTATGCCGTCAGTTGAGAGAGAGATACATTGAAATGAAATATAGATGAGCATGAACATGAGTGGGAACAACTATGCCCATAGTTGTTCGTGAGGTTTAACTTAGTAGCAAGTAAGGTCGCGGTTTAAATATACATAGACCTTGGTCTGTATTAGTTGCTGACAATGTATGCACATGGAATATCAATCCTTGTTTTCTAAAGTACAAATCTTTTCAATTTTTCCTTTTTTTTTTTTTTTTTAATCCTTGAAAATTTCAACACGCACATGCCTACTTTCTTCCGCTTTAATTCCATTTTAAAGAGGCAATTTTCAACCTCATCTACCCGGCATGCCTTTTGGTTTTGTGTGTCACTTGAAAGAATACCCCGTGGGCTCACCATTTGCAAAGTTTTCCCCAAATCAGCCGTGGCATTTTGTATTTGTGTCACTCTATTGATTAAATAACTCGGTGTGTTCAGCTCCCAGCTGAATCTACCACTAAATTGTTTCAAAGATATGGCCATTTTGCAGGGATTTGAGCGGTGGAACAGCGCAAACCAAAAAGTATTAACTAATAATATTTGTGATTTCGGAAAGATATGGCACTTGTGTATGTGTAAGAAAATGAATTAGCTGGTGCTGAAACAATATGTAACAGAGTGCCATCGACTTACATGAGTGCAAGTGGATTTTGACCTTTTTTCTCTAGAGGATGGGCCATTTTTTTGATTTCAGCTCTGTTTTCAACAGCGTTTTCTCCAGGTGTCCAACAATGGTTGTCAGTAATAACCCGCAAACTATTTTGATATGCATACTGATCACTTTTTGTTGTCCCCGCCAACGGTCGGACGGGGCCTATACAATGATCAGCGTCCCCGATTCTTCCACCTGTGATAAAAATGTTAACCCATGTTGTACATGATTTTAATTTGGAGTGACAATGATGCAACTAGGTGGAAAGAAGCGGTTGGATGAGTTCTTGACCTATTAGATTTTGGGCAATAAATATGTTAATTAAGTATCTAATTTGCATAATTATGAAAACTTCCTCCTGCAATGGCCTTTGTACAGTTTTCTGGAGTTCTGTAAGGTTGTATAATGATGTAAGTTGGAGACGGAAGCGGGCTGGAAGAGTTCTCAACTTTTTAGATTTTGGGCGTATGTCTGGGAGCAAATTGATAGGTGCAATGAGCTAATTAAGTATGCAAAAATCGGTGTAATGACATATTTTTTCAAACCGTCATCAGATACTCAAAATTCCTGTGCTGTCAAGGAAGAATTCTCCTGGGGCATCATCTTTTTTGCAAATAAAGTATGTATATATGCGGCGTAGGTATGCAAATGTAGCTAATTAATATGCATAATTGCTGTAACTCTGAAACCGTACTTCGATATGCAAAATTCCTTCGCGACATGACTACGATGCCATAAGGAGATTTGAAATATATGAAAGTATGTGATATAATGCGGCATATGTATGCAAATGAGCTAATTACATATGCATAATTTCTGTAATCTCTGGTAATGGTACGTCGGACTTCAAAATCCTTCGCTCATGAGACTACTATGCCGAGGGAGGGCTGGGTGTGGGGTGTTTGGGTGTGTTGACGATGGGGTGGGGTGTTGCGGAGTGTGGGGAGGGTGGCATGGCCAGGGTGTTTTGGAAGGGTTTTGGGGGTTTTTGAGGATGTTGGGAGGGGGATGTTGTGTTGCAGTGGTGTTGGGATGTTGTGTTGCAGGGTTTAGGGGACGGTGGGGGTGTGGCTGTTTTGGAGGGGCATTGCATGCTCTTGGTAAGGGTTTGGGGTTGTTTGGTGAGGGGGGTTGGTGTTGTGAGGTG
>JAMKCH010043898.1:0-26447 GCA_023653785.1 Ophioderma brevispina | reverse complement strand
CAATTTTGACTTTTTATGCAAAATTAAGGCTAAGTGGACCTAATGATTAATTGTATTCCTAAAACCCTAGAACATTTGTATAGAACACAAAGAATGAAAGTCATTACAAAGCCTTACACTTTGAGTTATGTAACAAACAAACGTTAAACTGGCGGCCATTTGAATTTATGCCTAATTAGGCCCAGTTCCTCTCAAATTCAGCTTGGGGACCAGAAAATTTGGGAATTGTACAAATAAATTATTTTATAAAATTTTAATCTAAAACATAGCCCCAATTGTTTTACTCAAAATGCCTTAGCATGTTGAAAGGAAAGCCCTTTTGCTCAATGGAACCAGTCTAGTACGCGTTATAAATAGATCAGTGAATGGCCAGTGGGAAGTCCCGTACGGGGCCGCCCCGGCCCAATATAAATTTGCCTTGCTTTAGTCGGTGGTGCCAATTGTGCTGCCAAAACATAATCAAATCTTTTTAACGACCGACATGAGGAGGATTGCTACAGGCAGGTCAACGAATCATTTCCACGGTGGTGATCGGCTACCTGAGTACGGTCCGCAGGCCCCGTAACGAATCTATAAATAGTAGTGGCCTGCGATGAAATGGGGTCAAGCGAGCCTCGATCAAAATTGGTCGGTTTTTGTACCGTTATTTCATACAAAAAATTACACTGGAGTTGATTTTTCAACCTCAAAGGATTTTGAGTGGAAAAAATATGATATTAAATATTTTGGACGTTAGAATATTTGTCAAGTTTTAGTGAGTACGTCTAAACCATGGGGAACGGCAACAACGACGCTATCTGCACCCCCCCCCCCTGCTTCAATCACAAACTTGATGTTTTATGATTCCTATCTCCAACTCCTAAAATACAAATAAATCTAAACTAATTTGGTTCTGGCAGGGGGATTTGAACCCACGACATTAGATAACAAGACGACGCCCCACAGACACCGCACACGCAATCCGAGCCGGCTGAAAGTCGTTCTTTTGTAATACGTCAATATAAACATTAACGGAATAAAGGCGCACACATAATAATGAATAGCGCCCCTATGAGACAAGTTGAAAATATATGCTCCTGGAGCATGATTTCGGGCCAAAAATCTCAAGAATCCCTACCCCCCCGGTACCAAGGAATGAACAAAAAATCGAGCGATTTTTACTAATTAAGTCTGGGATTTATTGATGAACGCCTTTTGGGCAAATGAAGGGTCCATTCCATCAGAAATTCATTTTTTTATTTACGAATTATCAAAAATATGGTGGAGCTATTTCACATGTGTTTTTTTTTTTTTTTCTACCACTTTAATCGCAGTGAAGATCTTTTTGAATATTTATTGCAGCAATTTAATTTGATTTATGTCCTGCTATTTTAGCTAACTTTTAGGAAAAAGACAGTCGGAAAAGTGCTTTTTCATTTTGGTTGAGATGTGCTGCGGTCATTAAAATTTTGTTAGAACCATTTTGAATGTTTAACCGATATAATGTTTCCTGTTATGTGGTCGTGTGGGTGTACCCCATAATGCCCAGGTTTTTGTTCCCATTATGCCACCAACGGAGGGCAGAAAACCTTATGCACTTAATATTAAATAACACTTATGGAATGTGAGAAATGATTAGGGTCGTGGAGGCTCATAAAGCTAACGGCCAGATTTTATTTAGTTTCCGAATATGTTATTTTCCTTGGGTAAATGAAAAATCTGAATAAACAATGGGGGGTCACGACTTAGTTTTTTTTGAGGTATGATGTTTTCAAAAATCACATGTCGGAAAAATTTGTCCGCCTCTATGGAAAAATGAGAAAAAAAGCGCCATTTCCTCATAAAAATAAACTTCTGGACGGCCAGATTTTTTGATTTTGAAAATTATGTTAAAGTCATATGCCAGATCTTTAAGGCGCCTCAATAAAAAGAGGGGTCCACCGGAAGTTTTCTAGAAATATGCCAAAATGTACTAAAAAATACACCTTTTTTATTTTAATGCAGCTTGTTAACTGTTGTGGGCGCAGCACTCTTCGCGTACTGCGCACGCAACGAGCGCCAGGAATAACACCGCATCATACCCGCAAACAGTGATTATGATAGCATTTACGGTATCGCAAATGTTATAATCTACACAAGTGAGTTATATCTAATGTATAAGTGACATAAAGTCAGGAATATAACAATAAATTACCATTTCCAAAAAAAAGTTAGAAAGAAGTTGGAAAATATTTTTTTTATGATAGCTTTTGGTATTTTTGTGCACTAAAGAAGCAACAAAACAACAGTTGTGCCTCTGCATGTAGGTAAACATGCTGCACAGAAGGCAAATACAGACTTTGTGATCTTCCGAATTTACCGTGCAGAATCATGAGACTTGGAAGTAGTTATTTTGGGTTCCTCTTCGATATTCTGAAGGTTCAATGTTAGGCCAAGGAGTATTAATAAAATAAACAATGGAAAGGTGGAAATTTCTGGGAACAAGCTGAAAATGTCAGGAATGGTGCAGAAGAAAATGTGTCTAGAATAATATTCTAAAGTCCCAAAATCCCCTTTGTGCATTTTCAGAAATAGGGGGACAAAGTTGGACAGGGTTAAAATTACGAAATATTTCAAGTGTCCTTAAATGTGTTCAACAACATTTTTGTCATGTCCCAGGATTAAAAAAAGGTATAGTTGCCCTATCTATGGCTTGTAGTTTAATAAACTATATGTAAAAAAAGGCTCCAAGGTCATTATGGGGGTAAATTTTCAGAATTGGTCGATTTCTGAAGATGTCAAAGTCTTCCACATTTGTAATGAACACAAAAAGATATCTAAAACAGGTGATGGTATTACTTGCCAAATTACAGGGCCAAGTGTGAGGGGGTTCTACAGACTCTATGGGGGTCACTGCTTTCGCTCTTAATGTCAATATTGAATCATGTAGGTGATTTGCATGAACATTTTCTGTTTATTATCTTACGAGCAATTTGAATCTGGGTTCAATGAAATTGGATAATTCTTGAACAATATTTAACCCCCAGGATGACCGAAATGATTTTTAGGTCGTAGTACTTAAACTCCAGGTTGTAGATAGGCCAATATACCCTTTTATTGATCCTTGGGGGGAGGACATGACAACAAATGTTGGAACACATTTTTTTAAAGGACATTCTACTTATTTTTGTAATTTTTACCCCTGTACAAACTTGCCCCCTTATTTCTGAAATGAAAAAGCACAAGAGAGAATTTAGGGGCCTTTTAGTATGTATTCTAGCACAGTTCGTCTGCACCAAGCCTGGACCCATTTTCTCGCTGTTCCCAGAACATTTCCACGCGTTTGTTAAAACTAAAATTTTTGGACCTATGTTCCGAAGGTTCGTTTTCCGAACATGCGTTTTTGGCATTCGCTTTTTTTAACCTTTAAAAGGTTCGCTATTCCGAAAATAGGGTTCGTTTAACTCCTTATATTAAAAATGGTTCCCTATTCCGATAATTGGAACGGCAATTGACATCGGTTCGAGCTGAAAAATACGCAGATCTAAATCGGATATCCCTACGTTTTTAGCGCAAAATTGGATTTTCGCCTATTTTCTGTGGAAAATGCCAATTTTGCGACTCGCCTTGGACATGAGGACGTCATTGTGACGGACATACTAGGCTCTGTTGGGACTTTTTGGTTCAATGGAAAGAGGAGGACAATAGTATCCACTGGTATCAAAGTCCATAAGCATCGGGTGCTTTATAACAAAGCCCACCCCTGGTCAACCGTTTACAAAAAAAGGCTTGGAAGACGAGGGTTAAAGAAATTAGGCTGTTTTTCCAACGTAAAGGTTCCGCTATTTTGGAAGATACGTGTTTATTATATTCCGATTTTCAAAAAGGGGTTCGCTATTCCAAACTTTTTAAATGAAACAATTGATTGAGAGACAATAATCATGCGACTAAGTTTAGTTTCAGGGGTTAGGGGTAGTTTTAGGTATAGGATTAAGGTGCAATTAATTTGATTGGTGTCATCACACCAAAACAGAAAAAACTTAGTTTGATGTGATTTTTTTTTTTTTTATCTCAGTTGGGTTTTTAAAAGTGGAAATTAATGTGCCAATCGTGGCTTGGGGACGAGTATCATCTAATCATTTTGTTCATGCGCAGGTCTCTCGATATTAAAGGTTTCAATATTCCGAAGGTTCGATATTCATCACCCCGCAAGTCTTGCAGCGAAGATACTTTTTGAATGATGCTGAGCTCTTGAACTTCAAAATTCGGCGACCCTCAAGTAAAAATGCGCTTACACTTTTCCTCCGATTTCTCCTGGTTCCCCGAAAGTTGGGGTTTATGTGAGGTAAAAAGATGCCTTTCGGTATTAGTTTTATTAAAGCGAGTTTTTGAAATTACCCGAAAAGCACGAGGCGTGAACAAAAAGCACACGAAATAATCCAAAACTAAACGAGAATGCAAAACTGCACAAACGAATGCAAAAACCTTGAACTTCACGAATGGGTTGTTGCAGTCCACGCGCGCGTTAGACGATCTCAAGAAAACAGTCCACGCACATATAGCGAGTGCGTAAGTATTCACGGTAAACGATGACGCAGCTGCAAATAGGTGTGCGTACTGAAAGGACCTCTATCACCCTTAATAATTAATAACAATGCACTAAATAACCTTTTATATGCTGATAGCATCAATTTTAATTTTGTCAAGACAGTTAACTTAACTGGGTAAGCCTATGGGAAGGATTTTCTGAAAAAATAAAAAATGGTATGAATTTGCCATTGAACTAAGGAACAGAAGATGGGAAACGGCGTTGTATTTCTGGATATATTTGGAGTGCATCAATATTGATCCGGCAGTACATAGTAATACTGTTAGCTGAGTACGAGTAAAGATTGATGGCTGGGCAGTAGGGGGATCAATCGCCACCACCAGTCAGACAGCCGGTCACGCTGGCTTGCTTTATTTTCTTTTCACATGAAAACAATGTGTGCAAGCGCATGACCTCTCAGTTGGTAGAAAACTTTGAAACAACTTCGTTTATGGGGCTTCGTAAAATACGTTGTTTATTTTACACATATTGCAGAAATGTTTTAAAAAAAAAACGCGTGTTTTTTTGTTTTTTGAAATTATAATTTACTGATATTTTTGGGGTTGAAAAACACGATGAAAAGTGAAAAAATCGTGTTTAAATAATGCGTGGTCTTGACAAATTCAGGCGCCCCACATCATTTTAAGTTGACCTCCAAATAATTAAAGGGACATCTTATCTGATAAAAAAGTATGTGCACGTGAAGTGTATTGTTTTAAGAAAGAGAAGACCACGGTTAGTTCATAGATTGCCAGGTTTGAACAGGATTCTCCTATACTTTAACATGCCCGCGAAAACAACATCACTGATTTGCACTACAGACCTGTGTGGGGAATCAACAAAGAGCAAGGGACGCGTGTCTTTTGTGGTGTTCAAATCCAGCATTCTAACATCGTACAACAATTTTACGGTGATCAAATTTGTGTCACTGTGACCTCGGTTGACTGCAAAAGAGGTTGTAATAGATCAGTGGTAGAGCACTGGTTTCTCGAAATCCAGAGTTCGATGGTTCGAATCCAGCTTCGCAAATGAACCTTTATCTCGTTAGAAATCTATAATATATTATATATATAGTATATATTATATATCTATATATAATATAATTTAAAAAGTTCAAAATAAATGGAGTTATAACACAGGAAACTAACATTACTGCCCCAGTTCATTTCTTATCTTCAGATGCGACGGACCCCACTGTTTCAAAAAGAAATCGCTAGTCGCGCCCCACGGCGTGCGCGTGGCTGGTTGCACAATCGTATCACGAAATGATATAAAACTTCAGAGACTTGAAGAACTTAAACAAATGCTCATAGAGAGACATTACCCTCTTCAAGATAATGTCGGCATTGATAAAGCATGTAGACTCAATAGAAAGACCTCTTATACCGAAAACAAAAGCTGAACATATCAAAGCATCTTAACCTTCGTTCACGCACAAACCAACCAAATAACCTCAATAGCGCAATGTAGTTAAGGGTCCAATCCCCATCTCGCTCAAACCAGAGTAATAAAATGCTTAAGATTTACCTGGCCACACAAGTAATAGCACAATGAGCAGACGTCCAACCACACACGCCCCCAAACTAAAACGATTACTAACTAGAAGCTCTTTATCACAATGCAAAGGTTGGTCAAAAGCCAAATGTGCAAAGACAAACGCGGTGGTACGTGTAAAACACATCAAAGCGTGTTCAAAATTTACATTAAAAAACGGCATGTCATTTCAGATAAAAACCAGATACATGCATGCAAGAGTACAAACCCGCTGTTTACGTCGAATTACATGCAAACGCTCGTTGTCAGGACAACCTCGATTATCTTGGACAAAACGCGCTGATAAACTTAACACACGTGATCAGAATTCCACACAACCAACAACGACCCACTACGAGACTCATCTAGTAAACGCAAATCAGACTAGTCAACACATCGACAATTTACTGAAATTCTAAATGGATGCAGCAATTTTCGTAGGTTCAATATACAAAGTTCACCCCAGTAATGACAAATCAAAGCGCCTTTGTATGGGAGAGTCGGCTTAATTGAGATATTCAGACCAAAAAATAATGGTTTGATCAGTTTGATAAAAACACGGGTGTTTTAATAGCTTTAATAAAGTACTTTTGTCAATTAGGACGTCGCTGGAGTATGACCGTATAAGCACATACGCGTGCGTTCTAATTAAACGCAAAATGCGCAAACAATCACAGCACTCGCACGCCGTACCACTATGCGTAATCTTTTGTTGTAAACATTCGCATTGAAGAGTAATAAATGAACTGCAGTCATGTGGATTTTCTGTCTGTTTTATAACTCCATTTTTTTGACTTTTAAATTATATAAATTAGTGTTGAAGATTTTTGATATTTTGACTATATAGAAATAAATTTATAGTAAATAAGTACACATTGCTATGCCACTACCTGGGTTTCCGCTAAAGTGTAGCGATCATCAGGTGGATTGATGTTATGAGTTATCACACACTATTTCTTTTAACACGATTTGCTGGTTTGTTGCCATGACGACATTTGCTAACGAGTTCAGTTCTTTTGTTGAGGCGGGGGCACTTGAGGCTAATTTCTTGGCCAATGAGTATGCCAGCTTATCACAATACACAGATTGAGTTGCCTGATGTCCTCTTTAGTCTGTTGCTTGTGTAAAAATTATTTCCATGTAATGTCAAACCTCTGGGTTTTATCTTTAATTCCCAAAAGTATTTTGACAACTCTGATTCTTTCTGGCTTTCCACCTTTCCTATGTCAAAAGATTTCGTATGGTTATAATACTGTCCTTAAATTACCCCTGACAAACCACGTTAAACTTTGGCATGTTGCCTTATTTTCATTTTTATTTTATGTGACCCCAATCCTGCCCCTTCGTTGATAGTTTGACACTTTAATCAAATGCCGCGTTGCACCCTTATATGTGATTACACACGTTGACCCTCACCCCCACCCCCACCGGCCCACCCCTTGTATACGATGGGGTAAGACAACGCACCGTTCTCGGTGTAGGTTGATAGCTGTTATGGATCTACCGGTACGACACTCCAGTTCCCACAATTTACTTTGTACGATGTGGTTGTTTTTGCGAGAGAGATTTTCCGAAGATTAAGAGCATAATGAAAGACTCTTCCCCTCACCCCCCTTGAGTGATGTAGTGGTGGTATAGAGGGGAATGATGGGGAAACCAGCATATACCCCTACCCTCGTACCGACACGGGCCGAGCAAAAAAGGGCGGTGATGAAGAAAACGGTGTCAAAAAAACAGGCCTCAAAAATTAACACGTTTTAAATTTCAAAACTTCACGTGCTAAATATAATTATTAAACAGAACGATTTTGGAAGTTTCCATTTATATTTTTGAATAATTAATAATAAAAAAAGTCTTTTTCTTTTCTACAAAACCAAATTCAATTAAGTAAGTTCATTATAATTACGAAAATTAATTCCTCTCAAATACTTTAAACAACAAGCTAACAACTTGCAAACACTGTCAGGTTTCCGAACAATTCCTTGTAAAACAGACGAGAAGAAAAGTGAGCAAAAATGCTGAAAACCTTGGAAACTTGCATGAAACAATCTTGACGTCCACTGTTTAATATACCTGGCCTGACAAAAATTCACAAACTCAGCTTGGTTCAAACTCCCTTTCAACTGACAGTACTGCTGACTACTTCTTGAACTTTACACCTTATAAATTCGGATTTCAAATATCAAATTGGTCCAAATAACTATCAAACCCTTACGTGAAAATAAAAATTCCAGCAATAATGAAAATTTCATCATCCCCAAGCAATCATTGTTGTGCAATCAGCCCCAAACTAGGGAAATTAGGGACAAACGCGATGACGACCCGCACATATTTTCCCGACTTCACTACTTACCTGGTCTTAATAAAAAAAGGAAAGAAAAAAAGAAAGAAAATCCTCATTCGACCGCCCGGTCCTTCAATTTGAAGCAAACCTTTCCATACGTAAACCCTCCACATTTTCAGGAAAAATCCAACCCCCAGTTGAATTTTACAGAATTAGGAGGCCCATTGAACAAACACTTGTAGCAGGGGACTGTAGTGCAAAAGGGTGCGCTTCGGGTAAATTGTGAATTTTTACACATAAGTCCTTTAGGCATGATAACCATAAAACCGATGGAAACACTTTTCAAACCCCCCTAGGCAACTTAAGTGACCGGTGGGGTACATGTCTGACTTTTAAATGCGCTTCTTTTCATACCAAATAATTCGGCCAAGCCGTTAATTGATTACTTAGTAAGGTCCCTGCATGGGAGCCCCCCCCCCCCCCCTTGGCACTAACGGAACACACTGTAACTAGCCCCACATGCTATCTGTAAAGAAATTCATTCACCCTTATTAAAATCACTTACACAAATTTAAAATTTTAAAGGTTAAATATTACACAACTATATATTTGTTATCAGTACCTGATAATACACATAGACGTCCAACAGTCGATATTAAGTAATCAATGACAACCTTAAAAAATCTTGTAATAAATTTCAAAGCATAACCTTTTGTTAAAATTTATAACGAGTGACCCAGTGGTCATTACTAAGTTCAGTGACCCTTGCAGCACTCAATTCACATCCACAATCTTCAACGTTTTATGACCATGCTTATCCCTTTTCAATAAAGGTAATTGGGTGTTGACTGGGTGTAATAATCAATACTAAAGCCATGCAGTAAATATTAGTGTGAACTTTTCAGATTCTAAAATTACAACACTAAATAGACTACAGGTGGTGTTACGATTTATGTGTATGTGTTCTCTAATACCTGATATGAGAGACTGGCACTTGCACATACACCCATAAAGTACCGTGGGAGGAATACAAAATTGCGGTTTTGATGGTAGGACGCAAGAATGCATGTTGCCCGCACTATTCTAATACTGTGATAATAAAAGTGTACCAATAAAACGGCGGGTTTTTGTTAATATCTTGGGAATGAATGGATTTCGAGGGCTTCAAAATTCAGGACGAACAATTGAGAAAAATGGCCTTCATCTGATATCAAAATCGATAATACTTCAGGGTAAATCAGGGGGTCCCAAAAAAGGACGGATCGGAACAACGCCCCTTTTTAAAAGTCGACAGTGTACAGAAAAAAATCGACAAAAGAGTGGTACTCCAGAAAGATGAAATTGGAAGTTTAATACGGAATGCTTTTCATGGAAAAACGGAAAAAGGAAAAGGCTACAAATTCACAAGCAATAAGTGAAATTGGGGTATTTGAGGGTCACGAGCATGAGACAAAGCATCAGTGGAGGGGTGTTTCGTGGCTAAATGCTGATGGCAAACGTCTTTGTGTGCAGAATGAATTTTTCATTGACAAGTTACAGTGTGCGGAAGGCATCTTAGAATATTTTAAAATCAAAAGAACCATAGCAATTTTTTTGCTGATATGTTCACACATACATATATAGTAACAATTATTAGAAACATTAAAAAATAACCCTTTATGTGCTGAAACAACAAAAAACAATTTCGTTGTGGACGTTGCTTAAACCGTTACGTACAAGACGGGTACTTTGCAAAAACACAGTAAAAACATACAGGCTCCCTCAAATTGCAAGTTTGTGTTAAATATATAAAAAGAAGAAAACAAATAAAAAAAATAAAAAAAATAAAAAGTTTTCAAAAAGTTTTTGATTTGTAAGCGCAAGGCTCTTGAATTTTCCTTCTTTTTGCCCAATTTTCGCCGTGTTTTGAAAAATAATGTTAATGTGCAGCCAAATACCAAATTTCCATTTTGTATTGCTGATTTGGGGTTGTCTTATGGTCTACAGGTCGTATGCAAAAAGTATGTAGGGAAAGGTTCCACCCCCCCCCCCCACCCCGTGCACTAACGGCGATGAAAACCCCTGGGTCAAATGTGTAATAGAACCAAGCGTGGGTTTCAATGTTATACACATGCGTTCCGTATACCCATACCGGGGCTTTGGGGGCTAAAGCCCCCTCAAGTTCTCAAGAAAAAAGAGGAAGGAAGAAAGAGGAAGGGCCAGAAGAAAAAACGAGGAAAAGAGAAGGAGGAGGAGCGAAAAGAAGAAAAGAAGAAGAAAAGAACATGGTACCATTATTTGAGTTTTTCATGCTTGCGGATCAAAAAAGTGTCGGAAGAAGTACGCAAGGAAAGGTCTTGAAAACCCTAAACCTCAGGAGCTTCAGGGTCGCCCCATGGAAGCCCCACCGGGGCCATAAGGCGGGCCCCTGGACCCCACCCGCTAGTCGCTCCGATCGCTTCGTTACATGGTTCGAACATATTCAGTCCAGGCCCCCCTGGAATATAAAATTCTGGGCAACGCCTATGATACGGGGGTCAAATTTAAAATACCCCAATCATGGGAAAAGTCACCATGGGACTCTTTTCTCAGAATTACTATGTATGGCTTATGGTTCAATCTCATTAATTTCATCCGTCAGCCAAAGGGAAAGATGGACGCTTTTCACATTTTCATTTCTGTAATATGTGGTGGTTAACGGCCAGCAGCAAATAATAAAATTAATAGCAGAAGTTTGATATCCCTTACACCAAATCATCACTCATTATCAATAATTGAGAGTGAATGGACACCATCTTCAACCACTTGATAAATATTCCAAAGTGTTTTTGAGTATTTTAAAATTTTATAAACAGTGACAAGTGGGTCATATACTAAGTTCAAAGTGACCTTGCAGCACTCAATTCAACTCCACAATCTTCAAGTTTTATGACCATGGCTCTTAATCCCTTTCAAAGAAGGTATTGGGTGTTGATGGGGGGGATGGTAAATAATCACATACTAACAGCCATGCAGTAAAATGTTAGTGTGAACTTTTAGTTGAAATTTGACACACAAATATTTAAACTTACCAGGTTGGTTGTTCCGATTTATGTGTATTGTGTTCTCTACTTGATTGGAGCCTGGCACTGCACATACACCCCCATCAAGTATCGTGGGAAAAAAACTTTGCGGTTTTGAGTAGACGCAATAAGGCATGTTGCCAAGGCCCTATTCAATACTGTGCTAATAAAAAGTGTTAACACTAAAACGGCGGGTTTTGGTTTATATCTTGGGAATGAAAGGGTTCGAGGGCTCAAATTTCAGGCGACAATGAGAAAAATCCGGCCTTTATCTGATATCAAAATCGATACTACTTCCGGGTAAATCCAGGGGGTCCCAAATACCGATCGGAACAGCCCCTTTAAAGTCGACAGTGTACAAGAAAAAGTCGACATAAAGAGTGGTAGTGCCAGAAGATGAAATTTGAGTTTAATATGGAAGCTTTTCATGGGAAAACGGAAGGGCTACAAGTCACAAGAATAAGTGAAATTGGGTCATTTGATGGGTCACGGCAATGAGACAAAGCAATCAGCGGAGGCGTGTCTTCTGTTGCAAATTCTGATTGGCCTTAACTTCTTTGTGGCGAATGAATTTTCATGGACAAGTTACAGGGTGCGGAAGTCATCTGAGAATATTTTTAAAAATCAAAGGAAACCATATCAATTTTTTTTTGCTGATATGTCACACATACAATAAGTAAACAATTATTAGAAAACTTAAAATAATTAACCCTTTTGTGCTGAAAAACAAAACAATTCGGTGTGGACGTTGATAAACCGTTACTGCACAAACGTTGTATTTGCAACACCAGTTAAAAAATAAGGACTCCCGAAAAATTGCAAGTTGTGTTTAAAATATGTAATTTAGGTCTTCTAAAGTAGATATCAACATAAATAAGTTTTAAAAAGTTTGATGTAAGCGCAAGGCTCATTTGAATTTTCCCCTTCTTTTTGCCCAATTTTCGCCGCGTAGGTTTGAACATAATGTTAATTGCAGCCCCAATGAAACAAATTTCATTTTTGTATTGCTGATATGGGTTGTCTTATGGTATACAGTTCGTGCAAATTATGTCGGAAGTGGTTCACCACCCCCCCCCCACCCCGTGCACTAAAGGGATGAAAACCCCTGGGTCAGTGGAAATAGACCACAGCTTGGGTTCAATGTTATACACACTGGCGTACCAGACCGGGGATTTGGGGGCTAAAGCCCCTCAAAGTTTCTCAAGAAAAAAAAGAGGAAGGAAGAAAAGAAAAGAGGAGGGAGAAAGAAAACGAGGAAAAGAGAAGGAGAAAAGAAGAAAAGAAGAAGAAAACGACATGGTTACATTTATTTGATTTTTTTCATGCATTGCGGATCAAAAAGTGTCGAAGTACGCAAGGAAAGGCATTTTCGGGGTCTTGAAAACCCTAACACCTCAGAGCTTACAGGGGCTCTGCCCATGGAGCCCCAGCAGGGGGCCCTAAGGCGGGGCCCCTGGACCCACACGCTAGTCGCCCCGCTCGATTCGCTCTCATGGTTCGAACATCTTCAGTCCAGCCCCCCTCAATAAAATTCCTGGGCACGCCTATGATACAGGGGTACAAATTTAAAATACCCCACAATCATGTTGAAAAGCACATGGGACTCTTTTCTCAGATTTACTATGTATGGGCTTATTGTTTCATCTCATAATTCATCTTCAGCAACGTGAAAAAGATGGACGTTTTCACATTTCATTTTTATATGTGGTAACGGCAGGCAAAAGAATAACCATTAATAGCAAGAAGTTTGATTTATCCAGTACACCAATCATAACTATTATCAATAATGAGAGTGATATTGGACACCATCTTCAACCACTCTGCTAAACTATTCCAAGTAGTGATTTTGAGTAAGTACATTTACAGAAATAGGTGGACAAGAGTTTCCTAATTATTTATATATTACAAAAAGGTCAGAGATCGGATTACTCTTGCCTATTTAAAGAGGAACGATTTACTCCCCATAATTCTATGGATAATTCATAGATTGAAACCACTTGAGTTTAAAATCCATAGTACATTTAAAAAGGGAGGCCATAAATATTACTCCAGATCACAAGTGATATTTGAACATTCAGTTTTACATTCCATTTACAATATACTCTTCTCAACCTTTTTAGTGAAAAACAATGGAATCCTAAATGGTCCTTGAGCCTTTCTTATCTTTGAGAATATATGAAAAATGAAGGGTAAAATGGTTGGCAAGACGATAATAGATGTCTATTAAATTTAAAAAGATACCAAGGCTTTTGACAGCATTCAACCAATCCCACATCACAAAATCTTCAACAAATTTTTTGAAATTGCACAATCACCATAATGATCCATGGAACTGCTATAAGAAGAAAAATTTACCATTTGATTTTTATCACCCATCAACAATATTACCCCCTTTCTCCCCAGTGTCTGTAAAGACGCACGTACAACCTAGTTAACACTTAAGTGACCAAGGGGGGGGGGGGAAGTTGCGCCGAATTTTTTTGTTACTTGTCTTGACTTTAAATGCGCTTCTTTTCATTACCAAAATAATTATGAGTTAAATTAGGGAGGGTCCCATGGAACCCCCCCCCCCCCCCCTTGGACACTAACGGAAGTCATTGAGAAGATTATAAAAATCAAAGAACCAACCCAAAATTTCACAAATACATAGCACAAGTAAACAATAATTAGTAACAGTAAAATAATTACAACCGTATGTGATGCAAACAATCAATTTCATTAGGACACGTTGCCAAACCGGTTACTGTACAAAAGTCTTGGGAAAATGATCGTGTATTTTGCAAACCGTAAAAATTACAGGATTCCTAAAACTGCAAGTTTTGTGTTAAATAATGTTATTTGGGTTATAAAAGTTTGATTGTATTACGCAAAGCTCATTTGAATTTTCCGTTCTTTTGCCCATTTTTCCGCGTGTTTTGAAACAATGTTTGCCCCTAATTGCCGCCCAAATACCAAATTCATTTTGTATTTGCTGATACTGGGGATTGTCTTATGACTCTCCAATTGTGGTATAAATTTCGTCCAAAAAATCCCCGGGAAGGGAAAGTGGTTTCCTAGGGGGTCCCATGAAACCCCCCCCCACTGGGCATCACGGGAGTGAAAAACCTCTTGGTCACTATTAAGTGTTAATAACATTAGTTAAATCTTGTGGTATGTGTGAATAGCAAACATACTTCAGGCAGAGATAGGGCATCACCCCAAAAAAGAATTGAGGGAAAACACATTTAATTTTGGACCACCCCCATAAAATTAACTCAGGAAATATTAAGAGATTGGAAAAAAAGTTTAATCCAATACACTACCGAGTGAATGAGTCTTGATCAATGTGATATTTAATGGCCTAATATAGTTTTGAATGCCAAATCATTCTAACCCCGCCTTTGACTGTAATATTGGATCATTCGTTTTTCTACGAACACGGTCCCACCGTTAGATAAAATTATTCAATAATTCATTAAAAATTCCTATGTGGATTGGGGCTAGAGTAAGTATTAAAAAGGTAAGCTTCGAAAGCAGAAGCGATTTAACAACTGTTAGCCTACCCGCCCAAAAAACGTGTTAAATTACTTTGGACATTGGTTGATAAGAGCCATGAACTGATTTAAAAAACGTATGGGGAAATAAAGCATATGCCACATTTTTTGAAGAGCGCCCCCAACCCTTTTCAAAAGTTGCTATTTTTGCACAGTGCTATGTTGGTAATTGTATAGGAAAATATACACTTCTGCGGAAACGAGAATGCTCACAAATGCGTTATTTATCATAAATGAGCGATTTTGTAATTAGAATTGGGATCAATAGATTGTACTTAACGGCAGAGCTGGAAATACAAAGTTTATGTCCTCCAGATAAAATAGTGCCACCTCAAGAAAATGACCTTACTTGGACTTGCTTAAACCAATTAAAAAACAACTAATAGATGAGTGTAGATACGTAAATGGCGCTATTTTTCGGCCTATTTGATATTGGAAGGCCGTCGTTGAATATTATCGGGATCCCGATATAAATTATTCTAGTTACAAAATTCCTTCGTTTGAAGACCACATAGACATTGTAGAGCTTAACCATTCACAGGATTAGTTTACTAGCCAGTTACAATGCAACAGTTTGAAAATTTCTCAATTTTTTGTAAAATTGGGGCGCTCTGTCAAAAAAATGTGCTAATTATTGCTTTATATTGACCATTTCAATGAGGTTTGTAGTAAAATCAATACCCAGGACCTATTTAAACACCAATCCATTTACCTTTATATTTGTACAAATAGTATCAGTCTGTGTTGTGTTAATGTTTACTTTTTGATGCTTGCCAAAGTCATTAATTAAATCAAAAGATCCTGACATAGAGCCCTCAGAACCGTCTAAAAAAGACACAGGATCGTGGGCTATTGAGATAAGCGACAATGCCCCTACATATCAATTTGACCCGAATTATCAAAGCGCGTACTCAGCACAACAGTCAAAACAAGTCGGGACTAAGGACCATCACCTTGTCTGCAACCCCAATCTCCAGTAAAATTACTCTACAGAAAACCATGACAAGCTAGAAGTTGGCTGACGTATAGAAAATATTAACTCATTTTTTTTTTTTTTTTTTTTAAAAATTAAAATTATCTAAAACTTTAACCTAGAAAACACGCGACCACTGAGTCAAAATCGATATAGTAACACCTGGAATGTTATTTCGCTCACGAGATGACCGCCAAGCCGTACATCAACTATATTTTCTCCAATAAACGCATTTATGAAGCCACGCTGCTGCTCATGGAGAACCTTAGGAAGGTATAACTATTTTCTCTGCAATACCGGAGATACCAACTTATAAGCAGCGGTGGATCTAAGGAAAAGGGCCTGGTCAGCAGCTTAAGTGAAGGCCCTGAGGTTATGTACACCCCTAACCGGGCTGCCGTACGGGTAAACAATCTTGAGTGAACTACTTTCTTGATTGCGTCTGAAAAACAAATTGCTTTAAACTGTCTGAAAATTGCACTAGTATATTATGAACAGTGATGGAATTCACGATTGATGGTATGTTTTCTCAAACTAAGTGGTTATTTGAGACAGTGAAATTTTGAGGGTATTTATCCGCGCTCATCAATTCAAAAACGTTTGCCCACTAGTAGCTTTCGCGACTATAGAGAATCTTGAAGAATTGGGCGTTCTGACGTGCGGCCGTAAATTTAAAAAAATGGGGTTCACCTATGTTCAAGGGTTATTTGGTGATTTTAGTTGTAATTTGTTGTGATATTATTGTTATTGCTCTGTGAGAGTTTTAAAAAAAAAAAAAAAAAAAACATTCTCAAAATTACATTTGTTTTCATAGAATACTGTTATTACCCTCAAAATTTGCTTAAATATTATTTTCTCAATTTATTTGAGAAAAGATTTCTCACAGGAAAAGTACTTTGTGTATGATAAAAAAAAGAGAGCAGGGAAATCCCTTAGTGTTGTTTGTACAAGGTGCACCCCTGTGAGATTGAACAATCGGGAAGTGGGGAATTCCCCAAGATGTTGTAAACTTAGAAACTGAGGTCAACTTGTTGATGCATTTAGTCAAAAACATGTGCATGATCCGGGATTCCCCCATAAAGGTAAGATTATGTGAATTCCAATTGGTCAGCTAGTGCAAGGTTTATGCTTATTGCATGATTGCTTGTGGTAATTAATCTATCTTAAGACTTAGGAACTTTGTGAAGTCAGTATTATAATGGAGATTTGATGTCAACGTCTCGCCGCAGGAGTAAGGCAGTTGAAATCAGGAGCGTAACTAGAGCTCTGGAGCTCTACAGTATGGTTATAGCTAGTTTAACTACAATAATGGTTAGATTTGTGTTATACATATTGCCAGGATTTTATGTATGGATGCCGCCGGAGCTTAATAGTGATTGTGTTGCTGTCGTCTTTTAAGCCAGAAGCAGCTTCAGTTTTGGAAATGAAAAAGAGATTCCAGTTTGTGGTACTAACTGAACTGATGGTGGGTAGATTAGAATAACGACTGTATTGCAGAATATTAGTGTCGTCTTGAACTGCTGCACACAAATTACCTTCAAGTTCAGAAGATTCGCATTGGAATATACATGATATTATGTGAAACTTATGGCTGTCATTTTGGAGTCTTCGCTGTGAGGACATATCAATAGTTGAACGCCAAAACTTCTTGCAACACTGGACAATACTGATCTCTAAGTATAATCTTAAGATTGGGTGATTTATTTTATCGTAATTTGTTTTGGACATACAAATTCTTGAACCAACCAAACCAATGAAGATCATTAAAAAGCTGTATTTTTAGTAACAAAATTTTAGATCACTTGTGCAAAGGCTCATTTATTTGTGTTGGAAAGGTATTTCTGACCTTTGACGTCACGCGGGGACATTATAACAATACTGATGTGATAAGTGAGTTGTGTGTTGGGTATAAACCTAGTAGCATCGCGAAGCGACGTAATGTCGCGCTTTAGTGCGACTAGGGGGTGTTCCCCTCAGAAGGAAGTAGTTTTGGACAAAAACTGTTATGGTCTTCTTAAATACGATTTTTGATGATTGAGCCTGATGGTCACGCTAGACTACCGCCTATCGGAAAACGCTTAATGAGAAGTAGGTGTGTGTTATAACTAAGGAACCAGTACAAATGGTAAGGGAAGCCTTTTCAAACACTTGTAAGGGGGGAAGGACATTTCCCGGGCCCCATAAAAAATTTTTATCCGTGAAAAATATATACGCCAACCCCACAGAAAATCATAAAGATCCCATTTTCACGAGCAAAAAAAGGCGTGATTTTTTCAAGGCCGTGGCCCCACCTTTGAAGGGAAATTCGCCCCCCCCCCCCCGTTACAAGTGTTGTGAACGGTTCCTATTTGGAGAACATGGTGTGACCCCTTTTTAGCGTCGCAATTTGATCCGATGGTTTTACTCTGGCTATCGCTATCGGAACGCTATATGAAACGGTAGTGTTTTATACCTCAAGGAAACCAAACAAATTGTTAAGGGAGCGTTTGCAAACAATTGTAAGAGGGGTTGATGAAAAAAGTCCCCTGGGGGATTTCAAAAATCTCGAAAAATCAGGAGCCCCTTACTCTGTGAAAAAAATAATGACCTCAACCCACAGAGAAAATCATATTGACCCCATTTCAGTGTTGTGCACGGTCCTATTGATAACAGTGGGACCTTGATACAAAACAGATTTACCTTCGCGCAAAAGATATCAGCTCCTGGGCCATCGTATTTGTTAGGAAACACCAGTTGTGTGGGGCCCAGTGTTCCTTCCTACGGGGGGGGGGGTTTTTATTGCCGTTGGTAATCCATTTGGTCTAATAGCCATTTGGTCTAACTTCCAATTGTCTAAAACCCAATGTCTAATACCATTTTATCTAATAGCCATTTAGTCTAGCATCCAATTTATCTAACAACCAGAAGTCTAATATCCATTTGGTCTAATGACCAGCTAGTCTAATGCCCATTTGTCTACTACCATTTGGTCTAATAATCCACAAAAACACCATTTGGTCTACTTACCATTTGGTTTCTAATATCAATCTAGTCTAATATCCATTTGGTCTAATATCCCATATGGGTTAATAGCATATGGTTCTAACATCCTCTGCGTCTATACCCATTGGTCTAATACCCACTTGTCTAATATCCATGTGGTCTAATATACAATTGGTCTAATACCCATTGGTCTAATGTCCACCTGGTCTATATCTACTGCTATACCATTTGTCGAAACATCAATTTGAATGTTAACCCCAAAATAATGATCTTAAACATGAATTTATAATATTGAAAAAAAAAATTGCCAATTCCATGTATCAGTATGCAATCCTCCAATCATAATAATTTTCTGCTGCAGAAGCAGGCGACCACAGTTCCCTCCAGCTTACAGCGGTATTAGGGACATTTTTAACAGTTGACTTTTACTGAGAAGGTTGTCCGTGTCCCCATGAGACACTGGATGTATTGCAGAACATGTTCGATGGTCGCGGGTTTTCTACCTGCATGAGTTCGCGTACATACAGTGCATATCTTTAAATGGGGTCGTCATCAGGCAGCGGGAGTATAGTAGTATATGCACTAGAATTTCAGTTGAACGAGTCCTGGCTCTTCCACGAGGGGTTGCATTCTCTGTCAGATGGCGGGATGGCGGCCGCGCATTTGTCACTTTGCCTACTCGTTCATGTTCAACATAATACGGTAACAGGAGTGCCAAAATGGTTGATTTTATTTTCCATGTACTTTGAGCTAATCGCCCAAGCGGGCTCGTGGTAAAGAATTAGTCGGTGTATGTCGTAAGAGGCGACTAAAAGGGCTACCCCTGAGGCGTTCGGGGTTAAGAATTGGTCTGTTTTACCCCTGAATGTCGTAAGACAACTCGGTCTAAATGTTCCAACATGATTGTTTCTAACTGTAATATTTCCTAGTTATGAGAAGGAGTTTTTCTATGGCTTGGACCATCCTTTTCTGTTTTCCGTCAGGATTTTGTTCTTGATTATTTGTCTATTTCCTTTTTCCAATTTGAAGATGACCAGACATTGGTAAGACGTATATGGACTTCTAGTGACCATATAAATGCTGCAAAGATGATTTAGACACAACTTTATGCTTGGTCGGGTCCAAAACAAACTTTACTAATACAGTCTGTCTCAAAAAAAAATGTTGCAAGTGAAAAGCGCACCTTGGGCAATTAGAAAATACTGTTGGGAGATCAAAGAGCATGTCAAGAGCACGTCTTAGATTTCACAATGCCGTTTGTTCTACTCCATTTGTTGTTTTAATCTCAAGATATGCTTATTTAACGACGACGAACGTTGTAAAATCACCAATTTTTTTTTGTGCCACTTTTTTTAGAAAATTGAAAGAATGAAATATATCAAAACCTGTGCCAGTACAGTTAGGGACGGACTTCAAAACTCCATCGCCGGTTGATTGGTGCTGTCGTCTTTTAAGCCAGAAAGAGCTTCAGTTTTGAAATAAAAAAGAGATTCCAGTTGTGGTCCTAATGGAATGATGGTGGTAGAATACTGACTGATGGCAGGATATTAGTGTCGTCTTGAACGCTGCACCACAATTACCCTTCAGTTCAGACGATTCGGCATTGGGAATATAACCATGGATATTTATTGTGAACTTATGTGCTGTCATTTTGGAGTCTTCGCTGTGAGGACATATCATTCGTTGAACTGCAACACTTCTTGCAACACATGGACAATTACTCGAACTTTAGAGTCTATATATTCTTAAATTATTGGGTGTGATTTTATCGTAATTTTGTTTTGGACATACCAAAGTCTGAACCAAAACCAATGAAGATCATTAAAACGGTTTTATTATACAAAATTAGATCATTGTGCCACAAGGCCTAATTTATTTGTGTTTGAAAGGTATTTCTGACCTTGGACGTCTACGAGACATTATTTAACCCATACTGATGTGATAAGTGAGTTGTGGGTATAAACTATAAGCATCGCGAAAGCGATCGTAATGTCAAGCTGGAGTGACGCAATAGGGGGTGTTCCCCCTCAGAAGTGAAGGAGTTTTGAAAAAACTGTTATGGTCTTAAAATACATTTGATTGATTGAGCCTGCTGTCACGCTGCCTAAGCCTATCGGAAACGCTATGAGCGTAGGTGTGTTTTACACTCAAGGAAACCAGTACAAATTGTTAAGGGAGGCCTTTTCAAAACTTGTAAGGGGGAAGCAGAATTTCCCGGCCCCCCAAAAAATTTTATCGTGAAAATTGCCACGCCAACCCCACAGAAAATAATAAAATCCCATTTTCCCGAGCAAAAAGGGTGATTTTTTCAAGGGCCGTGGCCCCCACCTTTGCACCGGAGCAAAGTTCAGCCCCCCCCCCCCCCCGTTACAGGTTTGTAACGGGTTTCCTATTTGACACATGGTGGAACCCTTTTCGCGTAGCGTAATTGATCCTGATGGTCACTCTGCTATCGCCTATCGGAAACGCTATATGAATGTAGTGTTTTTATACCTCAAGGAAACCAATACACATTGGTAAGGGCGTCGTTTGAACAATTGCTAAGGTGATTGAAAAAAGTCCCCTGGTGGCGATTTCAAAAATTCTCGAAAAATCAGAGCCCCTTTTACTCTGTGAAAAAATACTGAACATCAACCCCACAGAAAATCATATGGACCCCCATTTTCAGTGTTCGTGAACGTTCCTATTTGATAAACAGTGGGACCCTGATACACAACAGATTTGACTTCGCGAAAAGATATAAGCTCATGGGCCCATCGTATTTGGTTAGAAAAACAAAGTTGTGTGGGGCCCAGTGGTCCTCACGGGGGGGGGGGTATTGCCATTGGTCTATCCCATTTGGTCTAATAGCCATTTGGTCTAACTCCAATTCGTCTAAACATATGTCTAATACCAACTGTATCTAATAACCATTTAGTTAACATCCAATTTCCTAACAACCAGAATGTTAATAGCCATTTGGTCTAATGACCATCTAGTCTAATGCCATTTCGTTACTACCATTTGTCTAATAACCACAAAACCATGTTGGTCTAATTATCATTTGGTCTAATATCAATCTAGTCAAATTCCATTTGGTCTAATCCATTTGGTCTACTAGCCATCTGGTTAACATCCATCTGGTCTAATACCCTTTGGTCTAATACCCACTGGCGAATATCCATTTGGTTCTAATATCCAATTGGTCTAATACCCATTTGGTCTAATGTGCATCTTGTCTAATATCTACTGTCTAATACCATTGGTCGAACACCATTTGAATGTTAAACCCAAAATTATTGATCTTAAACATGATTATAATATTGAAAAAAAAATTGCCAATTCATAAATCAGTCATGCAATCTCAACATATAATCATTTTCTGCCTGCAAAGCAGGCGACCACAAGTTCCCCTCCAGCTACAGCGTCATTTAGACAATTTTAACAGTGACTTTTAATTAGAATGTTGTTCCGTGTCCCCCATGAGGACACTGTATGTATTGCCAGAAACAGGTTGTCGTTGTCGTCCGGGTTTCTACTGCCATGAGTCGGTACATACAGTGCATACTCTTTAAACAGGGTCCGTTATCTGGCAGGCGGAGTATATGCCCTAAGAATTTCAGTTGACGAGTCATGGCTCTTTCCACGAGGGGTGCAGGCTCTGTCTACCCCCCCCCCCCCCCCCCCCCCCCCCCCCCCCCCCCCCCCTCCCCCCCCTGATGCGGATGGGGCAATTTGTTCACTTTGCCTACTCGTTTAATGTTAACATATACGGTAAAAGGATGTGGCCAAATGAGGTGATTATTTTCCATGTCCTTTGAGATAATCGCCCAAAGCGGGCTCGTGGTAAAGGTAATAGTCCGATGTATGTCGTAAGAGGCGACTTAAAAAGGGATCCCCTGAGGGTTCGGGGTTAAGAATTGGTCTGTTGTACTCCCTGAAGGGTCGTAAGAAACTCGTCTAATGTATCCAACATGGATGTAGTTTTCTAAACTGGTAATATTGTCCTACGTATGTAATGGAGTTCAGTGCTTGGACCTATTCCTTTTCTAGAGTTTCGTCGGATTTTTGTTTTGATATGTCTTCTGTCATTTTTCAAATTTGCAGATGACCAGACATGGTTAAGACATATATGGACTTTAGTGACCATATAAATCTGCAGATGATTTAGACACCACTTATTGCTGGGGTCTGTCCAAACCAAACTTCCAATTACAGTATGTCTCAAAAAATGTGAAGGGAAAGCGCCCTCTTTGGCCAATTAGAAAAATACTGTTGGGAGATCAAGCGCATGTCAAGAGCACAGTCTTAGCTTTCAAATGCCGTTTGTTCTACTCAATTTGCTTGTTTTAATCTCAAGATATGTTCAGTTATCGACGAAAGGGTAAAATCACATTGTGCCACTTTTTAAAAATTGAAAGAGACTAATCCCAAATACCTGTGCAGTACAGTGTAGGGACGACTTCAAAACTCCACTGCCTGTTGACCGTGGTTCATTGCTGCCCCTTGCCAGTGTATAGAACAAAAGAAAAAATTACTTCCAACGCACAGAAACGAGCGAAATTCCATTCACCGGCGGATGAGTTTTTGAAAGCCAAGCCTAATTAAAAGAACATTCATTCTTAGGATTAGAAACAACTGAGGAATTGATTAGGTAACAATGCTCAGTATCAATTTTATTGAATCCTGAGGTGTGATAAATAAGAATAAGCTGTTCATCAATCAGGAAGTCACATTTTCTTCAATTACCAATATTAAATATGGTTCAGAGTTACAAAACAGGGTTTCTGTACAGAGACGGCTCGAGCAATTGTTCAAAATGAAGCTAGGTTTAAGACAAGATATACTGAGAGATAATTGTAAAAGAATTAAAAAAAAAACGGGGGCTAAAAAAAGTTAGCCTATGGTTCTAGCATGCAACAAAACTATTATATTAATGACAAATTTGGCTGAAGGAAGTTATTATTTTCATGTGCTTACAAAAAACAGTCGGAAGAAGTAAATTATGTGGAAGGACAAGCCCATTGGAAAGTTTTATATGAAAGATTAATGGATAAGAAGACTCTAAAATGAAAAAAATCATATGTGCGTTTGGAAATGCACACAACTAGGAAAATGAGCAAATATCAAAATGGCGGATAGGCAATAAAGATCAGGCCGGATCTTATTGGATTAAACCTCAACTTCCTTCAAAAGGACACAATGTGATTTCCCTTTCGTTGTAACTAAACATATCCGAGAATAAAGCAAAGCTAATTGAACAGAACACAATCGCATTGAAACTAAGTTGTGCCTGGACGATTATGTAAGCAACATGTCACAACCAGTATTTTTTAATATCAAAAGAGGGTGCTTTTCACAATTTTTTTTTGCGACAGGGCTATAATGCCTTAACGATGCAGTCATGCAGTTTCTAGATTTAAACCTTATGCAGGACAAATACTTCATGGGTGGCAAAACTCTCAACAATTTGACGATTTTAAACTGCTCGGTATATTTTTTATCTTTTCTGTACCAATCGATTCTACATGCAACAAAACTATCTCCCCACTAGTTGGTTTCCTCATTAGGTGCACTAGGAATATGCACTTTTGATCTTTTGGAATATTACAGGGTCGTACTAACTCACCTGGTTTTACGTGCTGTGTTTGCAGGGATCCTTACATACCAGTTACATTGCATAGACGAGAAAATGCAACAAGTTAACCCGTTGTTCTCTTTTATAGGAGAGAGAATCTGGGGAGGCGTTTGAATGTCTTGATGGTTGTCTGTTGGTTTGCCTGGGGGGGATAATTTTGTTGAATTCAGAACTACAATTTTGTTCAAACATGCAAATGTTTTAATGTGCTTCATTTTGGGTTTTTTTTCGCAAATGTAATATGCATGAGAGCAAGAACTATTTTTTTCAACTCTGTGTTTGTTAATTTTCCCAGAATTTGGGAAAGTATACCAGTTAATATTCGTAACGCTGATTCTGTGGGCAAGATTTAAAAGTATTTGTGCAGACGCAAGTTCTTTTCAAATTAAGTTGTGTTCTTTTGTGTGTTTTGATCACTATTCATGCTCGGGGTTAATGCTACACAAATATGAATACCTAAGAGTGTAATAGTAGGGGTGTATGACAAGGTCAAGTTTTGACTTTCCAGTTTACGAGGCGAAGCCGAGTAAATAGAACAGTCCAGGGCGTGAATCAAGTGATTATTTTACTATTGGCACGAACTATATATACTAGGCAGTTAATATTTGTTTTATAGCTTGACATTCACCTGGTTTCTTTTCATGCCATTATAAGATAATAGACCCTAAACGCGTGCCAAGCATCTAGCAATGCGTTGTGGAATCTTCACAACCCGAATTGTAGAGCCTTCACAACGCGTTTACAAGCCTTCACAACGCTTTGCGAGCTCTACATCGTGTTGAAAAAGGCTCACAAGGACTAAGGATCATGACCGCGTATGCCGCACGCGTGGTGAAATAGGCACAACTCCGTTGCCGAAGTATCATTGCGGTGTTTGGCCAATTACAAATAGCACCAACGGTTGCGAAAGTATATATTAAGCAACGCGTCGCGCGAGCATCACACCGCGGTCGAGCTTTACAACGCATTGTGAATTCTCACAACGCCATAAAAAGTTCATATGAATTGTCGCGTTGTGAGGCTCGCAACGCATTCTCAGATACGGTTGCAAGACGTTGTGTACGTTCATTGTTGGAAGCAAAAAAAGTCACACAAATTCATCAAGCTTTGTTAGATTTCCAAATGGGATTGAGTTTCTGCACGAAACCACACGGCGCGATGCCAAAACTTTGCGTTTGATTATCACTTGCGCTAGTACGCCACCTCCGTAATAGATGGGTTTTCCACTTGGTCACAGGTTTTACCATTCCAAATGCAGCGCAAAATGGTTTATAGTATGGTTGGGGTACAGTGATCAGCGGCCACTTGTGAAAGCGCTCTTAGAGGACAATGCTAAGGCGATATATAAATCTCTGCTATTATTATTATATCTACTTTATTGTAAATCTGAGTCGTTTCTCTGCTGATAACTTTTTCAAATCTTACCAATATCAAAGCTTTTAAACATGAATTAATTTACACTTAAATTAACATAAATCTTAATTTACCCCTACTCTCTTAATGTAAACGAGTGAAAAAAATTCATCCCCAAAAAGAGGTAATAAAACTATGGGAAAACCACTCCAAAGGTGGTTTATATTTAAAAGAGTGAATGTCGTCTCAAAAAGAGTGGATTCCAACGTTTTCGTGTTGTCCTTCGTTTAACTCCTCAAAAGGTGTTTTCCCATCGTTTAACTCCTCAACGAGTGGAAATCCACTTTTGGGGAGTGATTATCACTCTTTTGCAAGTTGAAATTTGACTCTTTGAAGTCCATCCACCATTTTAGAGTGGTTTACAAGCATTTCTCTTTTTGCGAGTGAAAATTTCTCTCGTTTACATTTAGAGAGTACAATCATAGGGACAGCGATTGTCCAGGGAGCAGCAAATGACCACTTTATTCAAAAGACCGTAGCTCAGTCTGATGTGAATGATCTTTTGCAGCAAATTAGTTAATAAGA
>JAMKCH010043897.1:0-28758 GCA_023653785.1 Ophioderma brevispina | reverse complement strand
GAGTCTCAAAAATCTACAATAATAAAAGCTGCTGATTGTGGTTTACACTAGCACAGAAATAAACAAAGGTCATAATTTGTGTTTGAGGTTCAAGCTATGTTGGTCATGGGCACAAATACAATTAACTGTGATACTTCACAGAGGGAAAGGCTTTTTTGATCTCAAGTCGGCATTTTGATCTCAAGTCGGGATTTTGATACGCACGTATAGAAATTAAAAGAATCAGATAAAAAGGTACTGCACTGCATTTTAATACACGGATTTCAAGCCAACCACTTGAGGGTTATGTTTGCATATCCATGCCCGTAACAAAAAATTACAAAAAATATGGGAATTTGATGATTTTTTTCGTTGTCGGGATTAGCAATTCGATGTAATCCCTGTTAAGACGGACGACAGAAGACACAGGGCACCCCCCAAAAACAAAAATTTGAGAAAAATTTGAGATTATCGGCACAGAGCTGGTAGTACGATGTGAGAACACAAATGACATGGTTGCACAGCGAGGCTATAGACAAGGGCAAAAGAAGCGAAAATAAGTTAATATAAATAATGCAGGGAGCGGACACGAGACAGGGACATATCCCAAAGATGCCCTGGCGGTCTAGGGGTGGACATTACATAGGGGGAAGCTAAACCTGGCCAAGGAATAAGCCCACTTAATACCCGAAGTACGAGACCAGCGCAAAACAAATGGCCTGAGGCGCGGGGAACCATGGGGAAGGATAAAACCACATAACAATATTGAAATTATGTTCACAGCTCCGAATTCTGCTCCAGAAAAATCCTCAGAGTTCCGAAACTAGAAATCTTCTCAAACTGCATCAACACATCGTCTTCCAAATCTCCGATGACCCGTTAGAGATAGTAGAGGTTTTTTTTAATCAGATATGCTATATATAAGTCGCCGAATAAATCGCGGCGATTTAAGGGGAAAATATTATGTTGGAATATCCAATTAAAATTGTGCAAATGGTTTTGTTGCCCCCAATGAGACACAAAAAAGAGCAAAAAGTGATTCTGGTGCCAGTGAGTCCAAGGATGGCGTACCGATGCTTAGCATGGGACCACTTACTAGGCATGGGCGCACCGAAATGTTTAATGTGGCAATAGGGGGTGTCTCCAGGCTTTTTTGAGCACAAAAAATGCACTAGTTGGATCATTTTGTAATGTATAAAATGGATGAAATAGAATGGTATCAACTGGGGACAAAGAGGCACTATAATAACAGAGGTTCCAAACACTATGAGTTACTGCATTCAGGGACGGCGCCAGGGGGTGGCAGGGGGGCGGCCACCCCTGAGATTTTCAAAATTTAGGAAAAACAGGTTTTTGCGCAAAAATTAGGGTTTTTTTAACCAAAATGAGTTCATTTTGTACTGTTTCGCCCCCCTATGATGTTTTGCCCCTCCTATGATTTTACCCTGGCGCCGGCCCTGACTGCATTGGAGAGCAAGACTAATTCTTTCTTCAATTCTGTCTGTTACTTTCTCCAAATTTGGGAAAGTACTCCTGTTGATTAAAATTCTCAATGTTAATTCTGTGTCAATATTCAAGCATTTGTGCAAACAATATTTTCTTACAAATATGCTTCCAACTTTGTGTTTTACTTTTTGAGTTGCGTGTATTTAAAGCTATTGTTTCGTTGTGGATTATATGTTTGTTAGGGATGTGTTAACTTAAAGGTGCTTGTTCCGATTTTTGTGTATAGTGTTATTTACTTGGTATGAGAGCCTGACACTTCTATACACAGGCCACCAGGTGCCGTGGGAAACAAACTTGTGGTTTTGATGCTAGATGCGATAATGCACAGTGTAACACCCTATTCACTACTGTGCTAATATTGATGGTTAACCATTAAAACAGCAGTTTTTTGTCAGTATCTTGAGAATGGAATGGATTTGAAAGCTGAAATTTCAGGAAGACAATGAGAAAAATACGGCCTTTCATCTGATATCAAAATTGATACCACTTCCGGGTAAATATCATTAAATTTATTATGCATGAATTTGATACACAAAAACAGTGCAAAAATATAAGTCTAAATGGAAACCAGCCAACTTCAATTTACCAGCTCATTTTTTTGCCAGAAACATTTAATAACTTCCAAACACAATGGACCTAGCTCCCCACCCTCGAATTCCACAGATTGGGCAAAAGGTTCACTTTTTGCTGATATTTTTTTTTTTTTAAATTGACAAGAAAGTCCACTTTTTGTTGATGAGATATGTTCAAAAGTCCCCAAAGGACATTTTTATGGGGATTCAGGCCCATACGCAGGGGGGACCCCCCAATTCCACAAAAGGGGAAAAAGGTCCACTTTTTGCTGATTTTTTTTGCATACAAATATCTAAAATTTAGAGAAATTTTGACAATGTCCACTTTTTGGTGATGAAATGTTCAAAAAGTCCAAAGAAGGACCATTTTAGGGGGGTTAGGTCCGCTTTTACCAAAAAGGTCCACTTTTACGAAAAAAAGTCCACTTTTTCGAAGTCCCGCACCCCCAAAATATATCCTGCGTACGGCCCTGTGGGGATTTATGTCCACTTTTTTGAAGTCCCACACATTCTAAATAAATGCTGCCTATAGTACCGACATAGAGAGCCATCATATTTTAATTTAGTCCTACCTGTTTACATATTCCCCTAGCATAACAGCTCTGCCATCTCCTAACTGTCCAGAAAAGATACCAAACTTAAAATGAAAAGGGGTAAAACAGCACTGTAACAATGATCAGCAATACGTCCTCCCCCCCCCCCACCCCAAGTCCCCTCAAAAGGCCAGGTCTGAATATGCCGGTGTTACTAATTTTAACACAATTACAAAAACAATTATGCTTTTCTTATATGTGGGCATTACATATCCACAGCACCCGGGTTATAGCCAGGCCCAAATTGAGTTAGTTGACGGGTAAATAAAGTACCGTAGTAAAAATTCCCCTTGGTAAAGCCATTTTGAGATTCTGTACTTATTGAGATTTTGTACTGGTCGGAAGACAAATTTTAAGCTTTACTGCTGGTCAAATTGAGTCTTGTGCCGCAACATGACCGGCGCCAACCGAGCGGTGTAGCGATAACAATGACAGCACCCACCCCAACTTGCCACTACAAAGTAAGATTTTACATGGTGCTACTTAATATTAGGAGGGAAATTCAGAAGCCATTGAATACAATCAGGAATCACAAATTCCAGGGTACAAATGGAAATAGAAATTTAGAGATTCCTTATTTGATTTAATAAGCGATTTTTCTCATAAAATGGGCCAATTTTGTAATTAGAATTGGATCCCAGATTGTACTTAACGGCGAGCTGGAAATGCTAACTAAGTTTATGTCGCTCCATGATGAAAATAGGGTCACCTCAATGAAAATGACCTCTAACTTACTTGCCTGACCAATTAAACAAACTAATTGATGAGCGTAGAACGTACACTAGGAAGTAGCAAAAGCCGGGAGGAAACATGTTTAACCATTCACAGGTATAGTTTACTAGCCAGTTAAGTTACCAATGCAACCGTTGAAAATCTCAACATTTTTCGAATAATTGGGGGCATTCTTTAAAACTAAATGTGCTATTAACCAGGCCAACAAGGTTACTTCAAAGGTTACTCCCATGAAGAAGCTGCGTTGTGTATACGTGTGCAGTCAATTAAAAACCCTACATTCAGGAAAGATTTTTCTTCAAAGGTTAAACATTATTTTTGCTTGAATATTGCTTTGGATTGTTTACCAGGGATAACACAGGCTATCAGAAGCAGTTTTATTGGTGTCTTTCGGATTTGGGTTCAGAACTATGCCATTTTGCGGAGAGACCTCAACATTCTGTTTGGCCATTTAGCCTATCAATGCAGGAGAGAGACTGACACCGTCGACAATACCATAACAGATTATAGCAAAGCTATTCACACAGGCATTCCGATGGTTATTGATTTCTCTCACAAAAACATATCAGTTTGAATAAAACGGTCTATTGTGTAACATAATTGTATAAAATATATTCATTAAAAGTAAAAATTGACCATTGTTCATCATAAAGAGTCAGTTAAAATCACTTCTTAAGATCAATTGTCTCCGTTCATGAACATAATAAACTGCTCAGAGGATTTTGTTTTACATCGCTAATTAGTAATTATTTTGCACAAATACAGTATACTCAGCGTCCTTAATTGCAAGAAGACTAAAGCTGAAGTTTTCTCTAAATAAATTGGAATATTATAAAAACTTAAAATGAAATATCGCAATTGTTTTTCAAGCGGATACATACCTCTATGTTTCACTTTTGGCTCCCAGTTTTGTTTTAAGTAAAACCATGAAATCTTGATGAACCAAAGAGTAAGTAAAGTGGTCTTACCAGCATTCTGGACTTTCTTATTTGGGAAATTGACATTTTTTTACTCAGCATCTCTGTTGTATCTCCAGGATAAATTATTTTTATAATCCTCAATTACTCTCCCACCTTCTATTGTTTAACAATACTTCGGTGTTAAGTGTTTTTACTCAAAGCACTGCTGAAGACAATGTTACTCTATGTAAACGATGAATCTTTTTGGCTCAAAATCGGCCAAAACAGAATTTTTTACGTCTCTCAGCAAAAGAGGCATGTAACTTTCTTCCTTCAAAGTACAAATGACACCAAATAAATGTTTATAAAGCTTGTTTTCCCTCTTTACAACCAAAGCCAAACACTGGAGCAAAACTAATTCTTAACTATTTTAATTCTTGTTTATTCGAAGAGGTTTTTATGACTCACACTGTATACGTGGGGGTGGGGGTTGGGGGGGTGGTAGGCACATGCCAAACTAACAGCAATAGCGAATACAAAACGGCATCAACTTCCGGGTGCTAGTCTGTTCAAAGACTAAACGGTAAGAGGGTGCTCTTACGTATATGGAATGGTTACACACAGATTGCCTAAAGGCTAGCCCTGGTCACAAATATTTAAATCTAAATTATTGTTATTTTGTTTAATTAATGAGTTATTTTGGTTATGCCTATTATTCACTAACCCCGACGGATTTTGAAGTCAATAATTTTTTCCTAAATTATCATTGATATTACTAAGATCTTTTGAACAAAGGTTTAAGAGATGATTTTGTAATGACACTGAGACAGAGACGCCATAGTAAATGCACGTAGCAGTTACCCAATATTACCGTTTGGAAATCCCAATGCCAATATCAAGCAGATCGTGTTCCTACCCCCCCTGTGTATATAAGTACCTGGTGACCACCGTAGCGGTGTGCTAAACGGTGTTGTGTTTTGTTGTAGAATCGGCTAGGTAGGTATGGCCACTATAAAGCCTGGAAGGGAAATTCACTGGATGAAACATGACACAAGATCCAATATATCTATAAAAAAAACATTAAAGCAAAACAATTTTTAACTTTTATGTTCTGATCTTGTGTCCAGGTATACCAATGTATGGAGTACTGCATTTCAGGGGAACAATTGGTGAAATATAGGACTTGTATACGTTTTTGGGACAAAAAGCAAACAAAATTTAAAATATAGTTTTCTCCAGAATACTGACCGTGGAGGACATTTTTAGATTTTACATGTATCTGATACCCAAGGAGTTGTAGTAGAACACCAAAGTTTAAATCCTGTTTTGTCCTCAGAACTATGGTGGCAGGATTCCACCTCACACTCGCAGCAACCTCCTTACTCCTTCCTCCACTTCACCTGATTTCACATGCATCCTCCATCCTCACCCAACCCTCCTACTCTCCTTGCCTCCACCTGCGTCTTCCAGTCCTTTCTTTGGGCATGCCCTCTACTCAAATTCCCATCCTCCAAACTCAAAGCCCTTCTTAAAGTGACATGATGATATTTTTTTAGGATACGAATTTCCTCAATTGCACAGGATCGATTGTAACCACCCCCTACCTAGAACTTTCCGAAGGTTTTTGGACGAACAAGTACAAAAGAAAACAGCAAACTTTTTTTGAACTTGCCTACTATCGTAATTTGTCCCTATAGAAACCCGTGCTTTGACTTTCTGTCGTGCACGACAGAACTTACTAAATCATTATATTATTACATAACGACGGCGTATTCGGTTTATTCAACTTCATGTGTGATCTAATACCTTTGCAAGCATTCCAAAATGGCAAAAAACCTGGTTCGAAAAAACATTGGGGGCGCTTCTTTCTGGAAATCCCTCATGTCTCTTTAACATGCCCCTCCTGTCCTGTCTGATTACTCAAGATTATTGTTACAGTTTCTATAAATTGGATCAATTGAGCCCCATTTATTGGTCGAGCTATGAGTTGCAAAAATATTGGTCGAGACGCACAAGCCCAATTATTTTATAACTCATAGCGATACCAATAATTTTTGGGCGTAAAATCATCCAATTTATGATTATCATGTTCATGATCCCATATTTTCAACACTTGGACTCCTCAAAACTGATAATCAACTGAATCGGACAACTTCAAACCAAAAAATTATGCAAGAAACTCAATATTATATTGAGTAGCAAATAAAGTCAAAATCTTCCTTAAGGTGCGTGTTCCGTCGTCTTTGGGACCCCCTGAGTTTTCCGCGGAAGTAGCATCGATATTGAATATCAGATGAAAGGCCGGATTTTTCTCAATTGTCGTCCTGAAATTTGAGCCCTCAAATCAATGTCATTCCCAAGATATAAACAAAACACCTCCTGTGCAGTGGTTAACCATCATATTAGCACGGTATTTTAATAGGGCCTTGCACTCTGCATTATCGTTCTACCATAAAAACCGCCATTTTTTTCCCACGGTCTTGAATGGCCATGTCTTACAAGTGTCATGCTCTCATATCAAGTAGAGAACACGATAGACAACAATCGGAACAGCTTCCTTTAAACGTATTCTCATCATAGGAGCATGAAGTTATATTCATCCAGTGTCCAGATATTACACTTTGCTTAAAAACACATGTATTGGGCTATTCCACAAATTATCCAACTCCCCAACAAAGATGACTCCTGGGATTCCCACCCCCCGCCTGTTACGCCACTGATGAGTTATATTCATCCAATGTGACAGAGTAGCACGTCCAGATATTACCTTTGCTTAAAACGCACCTTTTTTCCCTTTTTGCCCTCTCAAGATTTCTACATTGGGAACTTGGTTTCCTTTTTTCTTTAAATAAAAAAAAATGGAGTTCCCGAAGATGACTTTTACTTGAGACAAATATTAATTGGTCCATAACCTGCTCTCTAATATGAAAACTTTTACGTCAGTGGTTACCGACGCGTCAAATCAGTGGGGAAAAATTCCCAATCGTCCCGCCAAGGGGGAAATTTGTAAGTTGCCTCTAATTGCTCCATTGGAGGTGCAACAAAATATTTCACATATCAGGTGTCCTCCTATACCTATAGATGGTAATGCAAATGATGAGCCCACTGCATAGTGTCCCATCTCTCTCTCTCTCTCTTGGTGTTTGGCGGACTCCCTCATAATATTGTTGCTGGGGGGGTTGCTACTCCTCCTGCACAGCGAGTCCGTTTTGCATTCTCAGCATATGCTGGTATATCCATTTATAGTACTCCTGGGTAGAGGAGGCAACGAGGTAAGGTGCTTTCCCATGCACACCACATTGTCATGGTGGAGATGGGGGAGGGGGTGTTGAACCCACAACCTGTAGGTGTAAAGTTCCATCAAAACCTCTCTTCAAGGATTAAGCTGGGAATAATTTCTTTGGTAACAAAAAAGTATGAAATTTCTAATTTAGTATTGGAGCAATACTAAAATTGCATCCTATGGTTTTATATTAACTTCAAGCAAATCAAAAACCTCCTTTTTCCACTTTTAAGACAGTTCTGTAGCTAAATACAATGTAGAATGTGCAGAGTGTCTAATCCATATGAAATGTATAATGTATATATGTAAACCAATGGATTCCTTGCAATTTCTCCGTTGCACTTTTAAGTTCAAACTTGACAAATTGGACACGCCAAAATACAAGCAAAATCAAAAATTAAAAAAAATTTTTTATTTAAGGAAAAGGGCCCGTAAAAGGGCACAAATAACGAGGCTAAGGGCGTTCCGCCTCAGTTTTCACAAAAATAGCCCCAGTGGATATTTTGGCCTACGGTAAAATGCACTACGAGGGCTACGTTTTGGCAGAATAGGTTGGAGCCCCTTTTCATCGAAGAGTAGAAGCGAAGCAATGTTGCACTTTAATGCGACTAAGATGTGTCCGAGGGGGCCATGAGAGCAATATTTAGGAGGCCCTGTCAGCAGCGCTGACACTGCGACTCTTCTTAAATCCGCCACTGAAAATCACCAACTTACTTTATTTTGCCCAAATATTAAGGCTGAAAATGGTTTGAATTCACAGAAGCATTAAGGATTGAAAAGGCATATTTTGTTCATAATAATCTGGCTTTTTTTACAATCAATGTAAACATGGTAAATACAATTGGGATGCAACACTCTAAATAAACGCCCCATAGACCCTTGGACAAAATGACTCTCATCAACCATCCATTTTTGGCTATCGTATAAAGCGACATGGTCTGTTTTTCATACTGGATTTGGGAAGAAGGAGAAGAAGATTAGGAACATACCTCTTCATCAAAAAATGAAAAAAGTCATGATCATGTAGGCTGATTTTTGAGCTACAAAGCATCAAGATTTGCATGTTTTCAACCGTGCCACACCTTCGTTTGAAATTGTACTATAGAATTGCACAGTTTCACAAAAAACTTCGAAATTATACAAAGATGGTACAGACAAAATCTTTCCAATGAAATGGTTTGTTACTAGTCCAACCAATATGATTAATGCAATAATAGCAATTTTTTTGAAAGCGCCCCCAATTTTTCAAAAATATTTGAGATGTTATTGGTGGCATTTGTAATGGCTAGTAAACTATACCTGTGAATGGTTAGGCTCGAAAATGTTATGTGTCGCCAAAAGGAAGGAATTTTGGAATTAGAAATTAATATCGGAGATCTCTGATAAGAATTCAACGGGCTTGCTGGAAACACCTTTCTAATATTGAAAATAGCCAGGAAACAGTGCCGTGTAAAGTACTAAAGTACTAGTCAAAGGAGGATGGCCCGAATTAAAGATATCTGTAATTTCGCGCCGATAGTTCAATCCGTTTTGATGCGAGAGCTAAAAATGGATTTTGTAAGCACCATGAGTACTGTGTAAAATTAATAGTGGTAGCCCGAAAATGGGGCACATTTCGCCTCATAATTCCAAACCAAACATCTTTGGCTCTAAGATTTCCCACCGGGAAATGAGAAAAATCGTTTAGCTTTCTCTGATATCAATGATGACAAACTTCCGGTGCATAAATCTGGGAGCTTCTGGGGACGAGGCTATTAGCGATCGGGCCATGACCTTTAATGTCTTATTGGTTCAGGCAATTTCAAAGTACTAGTAGGTATTTTCTCGAGGTGGGCACATTTCATCCTAGACGGAACATAAACTTAGGCATTTCCACATCGGCGTTTAAGTACAATCTGGGATCCCACAATTCTAATTACAAAATCGCTATTTTTTGATAAATAGGCAATTTTGAGCATCTTGGTTCGCCAGGTGTAGTTTCCTAGCCATTAACAACCTAAGGTGCAAAAATATCAAATTTTGAAAAATGTGCTGTTATTGCTTTAATTTCATTAAAGCACCCAACTTATCAACATTTTGTGATACTCATTTAGGCAAAGGGCACATTCGGACACCAACAGTGTCTCGGCGCTCTCAACTGACATGTAAGCACTTCCTCAGAAATAGCCACAGCTTGATGGTGTCCTGAATGGGCACGGGGCCACAGAGAAGATGCATTCCTAACTTGACGGACATAATTCTCTCTTCGAATCTAGTGAGGAAGTTTTGTACATGTACAAAAAAATCATAGTTTTAAGAAAAAACACCATAATCCTTTGACATAACATGGACATGGAATGGACAGCTAGGGCACTGTGAAATATTGTATGACAGTATACTTAGTCTGCAAGACTACCATCGCAATTTTTTCATTTTGCGTCCCTTCTGGCGACGGTTTGGCCTTCATTACACATGGGATCAAAGAGGAGAAAATGGTTGCATAAGGACATTGGTTACATATCGGCTAAGTAACTGAGTCCGTCTGCGCATTTACCTTCAATACTCTGGGTTATGTCAATTGAAAAAGTTGCACATTTGATTGAAAAATGAATAAAATGTCATCACAATTTCGTTTCCTAAATATCAGTGACCAGTTAGATATACATCAGCAGCATTGACTCGAGGCAAATAATAGCACTGTTGATTCCAGGTAAATCCGCTCGGTATGCAAGGATAAAGCACTACAATTACTTTTCAACTGTATGGGTATAAACAAAGGCCTGTACTTCCAGTATAATAAAAAGGATTCAGGTGCTCATCACCAGATTAAGAAGATTGAGCGAATTTTCTTTCAGACGCAAAGCACAAGAACTCGTCCTCTTGCACGAATATATAAATACAATTTAGGCTTCTACTGTGTGTTCAATAAAATTTGACAAAAAAATATTTATCATTTTCTGAAAAGGAACAAAAGATGTGTGAAACAAAAAACATGAAGAAAGTTGTTTGCCAGACTGTGACCTACACATCTTTGTTGCAGAAACAAAAAAACTTACAGTAACTTGACGCGTAACCCCATTTCTTTTGAATTTACGTGTGTTAGCATAGGTCGCTAGACCCCCTTCTTTGTATTTTTATAAATACCTTTTGTTAATTGATAGAAATGATGGGGTTTATAGCAATAAGTTATGGATTTGGTTCTGCCACAAAAATGGGTAGGTCTCATAGCGTACAAGCAACATAATCCACCGTGAGTTTTGTTCACATCAATAAATGATGTGAAAATACCCCAACACTGCAGGCTGTATATGGAGGACGTACCACAGATAACATATACACAAACTTTCATTATACTGACTAGACCACAACTACCACAAACAACAAAATTGATTTGTGAGATAGGTGGGGTATTGTTAGCAGTTAGATAAATCATAACTATACCAAATTGGAGAGGTGGAGTAACTCATCATATAATACAATATACCACAGTAATAAACAAAAAGCGACCATAGGCCACAAGTACAGGGCCGCCAAGAGAAATTGCGGGCCCCCAGGGGAAACCTTGTGTTATAGGCTTACAGGGGGCGGGTCGGGTGGGGGATGTACGTGAATGTACCACACTTTATACGGCAATGTACTACAGATCACAATACCACAACTACACAAAAAATATTGTAGGTATGTAACTATCATATAGCCACAATATACCACAATATTATTACCTTGTGTGCTTTTTTGTGGTCTAAGGCCTTGTTAGGGGTAAAGTCAAAATTATTGAACTCTACAGTAGAACCTCAAAGTTTAATTTTTTGCGAACGAGGCCAGCTCAATCCAAAACTGGATAGACGTTTCATATAGAAGAGATTGCATTGATTCCGTCCTGCGTACTGCAAACATCATACAGCGCATTGTAATATCAAAGGCAATTGATTCATTTTGCGTACTGTGACTTCTATGTGAAACTTCTACCCTAAACCTGGAGGGGATAAACCCAGTCTATAACACACGACATATAGCCATTGCATAGACAATAACAAAGGCTCTGCCGTTCCAACTAAACAAAGGGGAATCTGAAGCCCTTGTCCGTGAATACCAGGTGGATTTACTTGTCAATAATGCCCCATACTATTTGCTTGAGTCAATGTAGTTAAGTGTATGTCCCTTGATCAATGATATTCAGAAAAGAACATTCAGATGGCATTGTATTACTTTTCATGAAAATGTGCAACCTTTAACAATTGCAATAAAACCAATAAATTGGTCTAATTCTAAAAATTTATACTATTTACTAGTGGAAAAATGGTTACTTCTGAGATGTAAAATAAAAATGAACAATTTTCCTTTGATAGCCATGGCCAATAAGTGTACTTTGGAATTGGGAGTAAATGCCCTGTACAATGTCAATCGGCAGCCGATCCGATTTCTCTTGCCGGTGTGTATCTACATTTTACAATGTATACACATGAGAGCATACTTACGAATCTCCTGCGTAAAGCGTGAATTTTGTATTCATTTTCTAGTCCAAAATACAAGGATAAAATTGCTTCATTCAGACACTAAATAAGTAGGTATTACGGAAAAGTTCAACGCTACTCGTAGTCTCATACAGTCGCTGTAGGAAATATTGGCCTCCCACCTGTGATGCAGGTTCGGGACCTACCTAGTGCCGTCTATACACGTAAAACGGTACACTCTCAGCATGACACAGTAAATGACTCGACTGAGAGCCAGTGGCCGTAGCTTAGGGCGCAAGGGGGGGCACGTGCCCCGGCGCCACCTCAGGGGGGGCGTGAAATGACGTTGGGGAAATATAAACTTGGCACTGTCACACGCAGTATAGGCCTATAGTTCATAACCGAGAGCCCTTTGAAGGTACTTAAACTTGCTCAAAACCGAGGAGCTTCGGGGGCTTCGCCCCTGGACCCCGATCAGAGGCAAATGTAGAAGTCATTGCTTCAGTAATTAGAGCTCTCCAAACGCCCCTGGACCCCGTTTATGGGGCAAGTATAGCATCATTTGCTTCATGATTATGAGATAATGAGAGCTCTCCCAAAATGCACTCAAACATGCTATAAAAAACTCGAGAGCTTTCGGGGCTCCCTCTGGACCCGATAGGGACAGTCCATCTGTCGAGATAATGAGAGAGATATTGAGAAACGTCTCAATATGCTAAAACCGAGAGCTTCCATGGGCAAAAGAAAAAGATAATTTGCTTAATGATAACGAGATAACTGAGAGTTCTCCAAAGGCCTTTACAACATGCTAAAACCCGACACATCTTTCCGGGTCTCGTGCCCCAGCTAGGACCCCCGTAGGCCCCCATTAGGGCCCCTAAGGCGAGCCCTTAGATCCGGACCCGTTTTTTGCTCACGCTACTCCTGGGGCAGGCTGGGGGGCGCACACTTTAACATCTTGCCCCAGGCGCCACCTGCCACTAGCTATACGCCACTGATGAGAGCCCAGGTGGGCACGCATAACTAATCTAGACTATAAAAGCATCAACTTGATCATGTGAAGTTCCGCTCTGAATAGCCGGTTTATCTAAAACTCAATCGACAGATGAACTTCTGACCCAGTGGCAGGACCATGCTATTCTGTGGATGGGAATTTTCTTGCACTTGCGATTAGATGAAAATTTTCATTAATCATCTTCTTGTAGTTGCAGGGAGTCGTGGGCTGCAAGAACCACATCATCAGCACATGTTGTAGTCCGAGGTTGCTTTGACTAGACACTCCATATTGGGTTGTGGTCGTCGATAGGTCAAGCATTTAAGTAATAAAATGCTATTACGGGGTCCACACGCATTTACACAAAACGCATTTCACTCACCTTACCAAATATCACTGATTCTTATTTATAATACAGATGTGGCAAGTTTATGTCAGTGTACGTACTGAGATTGTGGGCATCAATAACTCCCGCAAAAATGGAAAGAAAATTGAAGGCACTGAAGTATCTAAAATTGGGCCTTCATTACCCTTCTACAGCGAAACGTGTAGAAACTGTTTTATTAATACCTCCGTATTGCTTTATTTATGAAGCATTCAAGATCTGACTTGCGTTTTGCGGACACGGGTGTGAAAAAATTTTTGATGTGAAAACAACTAAAAAATTGATCGAATGTAATGTTTCGCCTAGGGTAAATCTACATGCAGTTAGCTTATTTTGGCCCGTAAAATGGTGAAAATCACACACACTTTTATTGAGCAGTATAATCCCATATTTACACCAATTTTGGCCAAACTTTGGCCAATTTGAGTGACAAAAATTTGGACTTGTCTATTTGGATGACCATTCGACAACCAACAATATTGCCCAGTTGGTAATGTTATGTTTTAAATTTAATGTTCACTTATTTCCACCGATCTTTACATTAAATAGTTTGCATTGTTCAAAACGTAACCTCCTGTTTGGTTAGAGTTCTTGAATGTACGTCGGAGTGACAAATTGTACGCAAAATTTGAGGTTTTGTTCCAATTTCGGGACTTCAAATGACCAGAATTTCACAAAGGTATGACCCTAGAGATATCATTGGTGTCATTTGTTCAGAAATGCAATAGCAAAAATAGGTCGTAAGTTTGAACAAATGCTCTGTACTAAGAAAAAGGAGAATGCAAAAGTTACCATACCCCTTAATTTTCTGCGGGCGTGAAAAAAATTATTTTGATTGATAAAAAAATTCAAACTCAAAAATTCCAGGGAATTAGGGATTAAATATGAACTTGTTATTGCCCAATACCTTCCCCCTACAACAAGTTATATTTATTTAGACTGGGCTCCTCATTTGAGTTGAATTTTTTATCAATCATTTTTCCCTTTATGGCAATAGGTCGTTTAATGTACATAAAGATTATATCATACCAAATCCACCTTAAATACCAGCGATACTAGCTGGCTTTAGGATCAGAATGAATTAATACAGATATTTAAACAGATCCAAGGTAAGAATACCTTATTATGTTTACTATGGTTATAATTTTGACAGGTTGTCAGTGAAAATTAATTGTTATTCCTAGTTTAATCATGTTGTCTCTTTTTCCCCATTCGGATCATCATGAGGTTTGTATTTTGATGTGTAGCATTTAAGGGTGAGGTAATTTTGCATTCTCATGCCCGATTCATTTCTACACAAAATTTCACCACAGAAAAAGGTGTTTTCATTCAAAATTCTTGAACTTCAGTTTGTACTCATTTGTCCTCCAAAAGCAAGTCAGATCTTGGAACGCTGTCTTATGTCCAATATAATATATCATGATTTAACACCCAGGGAATAGGAATATACCAATAGGAGGTCGGTAAGTGAAGTATTTTAAAACTTTTTCCCAACAGGTTTTTGACGTAGAAAACACCCGCGAGATATAGATACTTAGTCTCATAGCCCCGGGCGTGCATGGCTATGACGTGTCAAGCTACACATGTTGGGGCACCAAATAAGGGACCTATGTTGGCACCGAGGCCTTCTATATTCAAAGCGATGAATGATAGGAACCTATAGCATTTGTATAGATCTGTCGAAGATCGAAACCAAGTAAAGGCAGCGGGTGAATGAAAGGGAGCGACCACTGAATGAGTCTTGGTGGTTTCGAGGTTTGGGATTTAGTCGTTCAAATGAAGCGGTACTCGGAGTATGAAGTGCTTCATGCACCCACGCCCTAATGACATTCAAGTTATTCTACCCTGGTGCACACCTTGGTTAAGCGTGAATGCCTCCAATAGGCCTCCTCTAGCTTTTACTTGACATTAAGGAATCATATATAAAAAATTTATTGCAGAAAACAGGTGTAGAATAAGGTGGAGTTCCTTAAGAGAGAGGCTGATTAACAAACCTCAAATGCCTTACAGGAGCGAGGGAAGCCAGATATGATGGTTGCCATATTCTTGGCTTTCATTCATCAGTTCGGAAAACTAGGAGGGCAGCAGATAGGGGGAGTCTTGGCCGGTGAAACCTCTCTGTAGGTTACTGTATTTTGGATCAAGATCAGGTCTTAGTCTGTCAGAATGTGTTTCAAAGGATTTTACAGATGGTATTGGTGAGGGTGATTCCACGATGATTTCGTGCTGAAGTACAATTCTTGTATATTTTTGCGAAATGGATTGTCATTCCTTGAAATCAGCTGGCACTTTTTTTAGCATCCAAGGTAAGATGAAGAGATGGACAAGCGGTTGTAAAATACCTTGAACCTTGCTTTCTTGATGTGTTCATGCCATTATACCTTTGCCATCTGCAGCCTTCCCATTGTTACTCTGGATGACAGTATAGATTCATCACTTGTATTGAGGGATGGCTCATGGGTGTTTGCAGTGGCAGAATTTTGCAATGAACGGACATCATTCCTCGACTTCATGAGATATTGCTGATAAAACTAGGTCGACAACAGGAGTACCAAGATTTTCAAAAGGGAATTTTCCAGGCTCCAGCCTCCTCTTTACAACGCACCCAAGATGGATTTCGAAGAGGTAAATCAACAAACTGATCGATAGAAAGACTAGTTAATGACATCGAGACAGCCTTCCCCAAGGGAAAAAGAAGCAGAAGTTTGGAGCAGTCTTCATAGACCCTAACCGCTGCGTACGATACAGTCAGGCATCGAGGTCTCACTCAGGCTACCAAAATCTTTCCCTGATGTAACTTGTCAAGTTCATTAATCTCTCTCCAAGACAGATTCTTTCGTCCTGGAGACATCGAATGGGCACGCGTAGAAAGCACAAACTTCGAATGTGGTTCCCCACATGTTCTGTCCTGGCACCCAGTCTCTTCAACTCTCGTCTCATATGCCAAAGGGAGATTGTTCGTAGTACTCCTACGCAGACACAGCACTTGGAATAGCGCTGACTGCTTTGAGTCCTATAAACAGTGTTGGCAGAACGACCTAACCACTGTAAGCCCATTCTTCCACCGATGGCATTGAAAACTCAGCAAACCCAAGACCGTCAGCTCTGTTTTCCACACTTGCCAATCGATGCGCAAAAAGAGAACTAAAACATCACTCTAGATGGAGAAAAACTGTCACAGACCCAACACCGAGTACCTTGCGTCACATGGACCGCGCCTTACTTTAATCAACACACCAAGGCAGTCGCGACCAAGACGCAGTCTCGTGTCAACCTCCTCAGAAGGCTCGCAGGAACTGGATGGGTGCATCCTTTGACACCTTACATACATTAACTGTTTGCCTAGGCATACTCCACCGCTGAATACCTGCACCATTATGGAGTCACAGCGTACATTCACACAGATTGATGTCGTCGAATGATGCAATGAGACTTGTTTAGTGGTTGCCTTTTGGCGCGCCTGTAGAATACCTTCCAATCTGTCGGCATAGCTCCTGCAAACTTTCGGAGGAACCTTCAGACGATCAAGCTCGCCCAAAAAAAACAATGTGCTGACCTGGTAGCCTAATTCCACCACCAACACCCTTTGAGGATCTGAGAATTCCACGGAATCACTTTGCTACCCAATCCATGACACTGCAGTCACAGTATCCTATCGATCACCTGGATAATGACAGATTGGTATGAGCAATGGTCATCCTCTACTTTGACCTAAAGCAGTTTGTGGACAGCCCATCTAGCAAGCCCAGAGACTGTGACCGTGATTGGAAAACATGGGTCAACCTCAACGACTCAGAATGGCGTTGGTCGTACAAAGAACTTCCTCCACAATATCGGAGTAGAACTTTCCCACCAAACTGTGATTGTGGGAGCCACAAACCATTAGCCACATTATAGATGACTGTCTGTGAGGTCTACAAGTCCCAAAGAGGAATTCCAGGGCCTGATCAACCTGGATGATGAAACTATAGCTTGTTGAAGACGGTCTTCCACTGTGAATTTGGACTTGGCACTAACGAACGAACGAGCCTCCTCTTACATCATCATCTTCTGTAAGGACATATCGACAAAATGTGGTCCGTGTCCGGTTTTTAAATTTCTTCAAATACTTTATTTTTTTCACCCCATTTGGTTGTTTTTGTTCCTACATACCCTTAAACCCAAACACCAATATAACTCATTGAGCCTGAGCTGAGTGGTGAAAATGCACTAAGTCAAAAGAATGCGATTACGTCATCGCACCAACACTCATATGGGCACGAAATCGCTGGCCGGGCCAGCGACTCCCTTGTGCCTGGTCATATGGAATGGTGGGCCGGAGGCCCCGGTTCGAATCCCTCCAGGGCCCCCTTCAGGTTTCTTTAGTTTTCATCCCTTTACCCCTTTCCTTCCTCTCTGGAGAGAGGCTAGAAACCAAAATGCAGTTTTTGTTAGAGTAGTTAGGCCGCTTAAAAAAAATAGCTGATTCCCGTCCTACTTGTCTTCGAAATAGTGACGAGGGAGGCTTTTTTTTTATTCGCGATGGTAGCCAACTGCTCTAACTGACATTACTTAAGGTCTGAACTTGCAGTGTGTCTCAAATAAGCAGGGGGCTATCATTCATACATGTATCAATACTGGGCCAAATCCAAAACCTCCGTTTTTGCTTGCGCCGGACAAATTGACAACGTGGGTTTCCCAAACTCGGAACACTTTTTTCATTATTGTTAAAATTAGGGAGCTTGGATTCCATTTCAGGATACAGTTGAGTTAGGTCTCTACCTGTAAAAAGTGGAGAACTATTTTGATGAAATTATTCCGATGAACCTTGAAATCTCCTCAAAAGTGATCAGATACAAGTGCCACGGCCGGAATGCGACAGACGGAACAATTTTACATGCTCTCGTGCTGGAATTGTAATGTTGTTTATCCATCAATTTTTTGTTAACAAGTTGATTATGGCTGTAAAGAATAATTAAATAAAAAAACACACCTAGCACTCCTTTTTATCTTATTTTTTAAACATCGTTTTTGCCATTTGCAATAGACGGAACTGCGACGGACGGAATTTTTTTCATAATTTTAATTACTGCACATTTTTATATTTTCCCTCATAATCCACCTTTTTATTACACATTTTAAAATAAAAAAATATAAAAAAAATGTTACTGTCTAAAAGTTTTGGGCTTTTGTGCACATTTGACTTGGAACATCGTCCGTCGCATTTTTTTTCCGTCCGTCTCCGCAAAAATGGCACCATGTATAGTACCTTCGGTATATAATTGAATTTTTCCAATTTTTGATTGGAAGGTTTTATCACACTAAAAACTCATATTTTTTAGGTAATAAAATGTAATGTTTATAATTACTTTTGAAAATAATTGATGGTTCCGAAAAATGCGACGGACGGAAGTGACACACTGTTTTCGAAGTTTTTCCTTAATTAGAACACACTTTAGAATTTTGTTAAAGTTGTATGGATGACTAGTCATGCATCCACTAACATACAAAAGAAAAATTCAAATCATCCCTCTTCATAAATAATTGTACCTATTTTTAACAAATCCGTCAGCCGCACTCAGAAGACACCATTTTTGATCTTTTTCACCCAGCCATTTTGAATATTTGAGCATGGCACATAGGACAAAAATTGTTTGAATTTATTTGCTCCAAAGTTTTGCTTCTTGAACCAATATGGAATTTTTATTCTCTTCCTTTATCCTCAGTCTGTTTGCTGTTGAGGCTCGCTCCTGCCCTGACTTTTCCTTTATCAGCAATCTATCAACACAGGAGAAGTACCGGCCCAATGGAGACAAGCCAATTGTCACCGCTATATTTGAGAAAGGTGCAAAATCAGATCCTGCTAACTATCGCCCAATCTCCCTGACCTGCATATGCTGTAAGATGCTGGAGCATATTATTTTGAGCCATGTAAAACATCTGAGCCAGCATAACATCTTCCTTGACTCGCAGCATGGGTTCAGAGAACGACTTTCAACAGTTACCCAGATTTGACTTCCCTCCATGACTTGGGCCCACCACACTTGAACATCTTGGACAGACCGACGTGATCTTGTTAGATTTCTCTAAGTCGTTCGATAAGGTTTCCCATCAGCTCTTCTCCGCCAAGTTTGATTTTTACGGGATTAGAGGGTCAACACTCCACTGGATCAACAGCTTTTCTCGCTTCTCGCCAACAGGCCGTGTCTGTTAATGGCAGACACTCTCACTGGGGGAATGTAACATCAGGCGTACCACAGGGATCGGTTTGGGCCCGGCACTATTCTTATTGTATATCAAAGACATACAAAGGACACAATCCACTCTCAAATCCGCTTATTTTGCTGACGACAGCATCATCTCTAGAGAATAAAAACCCAAGAAGATCACCAAATTCTGCTAAAAGACCTGCAGACCCTGGATAAGTGGGCTGAGGATTGGCTGATAGAATTCAACATCAAAATGGTGCTGTCCTTCAAATTACACGCCAAAAAGGTCGCCGCGTTCCTCTTCCAATACCCATCCTTAGGCCAGTAGCTTGCTATTGTTGATCAGCACGATTATCTTGGCATATCCATTGCAAGTGATCTCCGCTGGAACACTCATTGTCAACACATCATAAAAAAATCTAACAGCACCTTGGGCCTCTTACGCAGTTGTACGCAGAACTTACTCCCTGTGTTCAAAAGACTCAGAGAAGAAGGCCTATGAAAGTCCCTCGTTAGTCCGCGCCTCGAATAGCATCAGAGACTTGGAACCCACACACAACACGTTTAGTGTACAGCTCGAGCAAGTTCAGAGAGCAGGAGCACGATGTGTGTTTTGCTGATATCGTCAGGACGACCAGTGGTTTCATCCTCATTCAACAACTTGTATGGGAGTCTCTTCATGTTAGACACCTTCTGGCCAACAATTAATGTGTCTTTCAAAATTCACCAACAACTTGTCATATCAGTTCCCCAACATGTGTTGTTCCAGCTATATACATTTCAAGATAAATGATCATACTTAAGTACCAGATCCCAAACCAACTACAGATCTCTACAAGTGTGCCTACTACCCAAGGTCCATACTGTTTGGAAATAACCTTCCAGCTCACGTGGTCACCATTTCTACTGCCTCGTCCTTTAGAGAAGCAGCCCTACCAGCCCTCAGAGATATGCCTCCTCCGTCTGGCAGCAAATTGGAAAAAAAAAATGTAAACCATTCCTGCCTCCTGTATAAGTGCACATTTTGTTCTGTTTTTGACTGTTTTTGTTGAGATTTGCTTCCAGTTTTTTGGCATCTGCATTTACTTCTTACTTGCACCTTGTGGCTGGAGACGCCATTTCGCACTTCATCCTATTTTAGCTCAACGAGCTGCAATAAGGATCAACTTACCAAGTACTCAAGTACCTCTTAGCAACTTTAATTCTAAGGTTGGTGGCACAATATAAAAAAAATTCTTTCCAAAAGATTTATTACACAAAATGGAAACTTGCAAGCAAAAGCTGTGTTTCAGCAAAATGCCAATCCTCTAAGATAAGCTACAAGCGCGGTTTGTACACGCTCTGTCAGACCAGAATCACTGTGGTGTTGGTCGAAGTATTTGCCACTTCCGGTCAGAAATAGCTTCAATGCATTCCGACTCGTCGCTACCAACGTTGTTATTAAGACGGAAAGAACAGTATTCTGCCATAAGACCTTATTTACGGGTTCTCCATATCTTGCAAGCCATATCTAATTTTAACAGATATACTAAAATACTTAAAATAAGTCTAACAAATGATAACATTACTAGTATTTTTAAACCAAATTAGGCAAAATGCTACAACAACAAATCCATAATTTTTTAGGTTGTAAATACAGCCCGTATCCATTTACGCCCCCTTCTCCATCACCTCACCTCAGACCTCAGGGCACCTCTAGGCTCTGGATTCCCCACATTCAGCAGTCACAAGCCCGGTCCCAAAACCTCGGGAACAAACCTTTGTCGATTTTCGAGTCAGTAGTCTCATATACCTTTACCATCAATAACTTTCCTCCATCATTTTGTCCGCCTTATGTGACATTATCATGTTTTGAGAGTCCAAGTGTGGTTGAAAATATCGGATCCAAAAGATAATGATAAAATGGATGATTTACCATAACGCTCAATATTAATTTGTCTCGCTAGAGTTTTAAAATATTTGGCTCGACTGGCGTCTCGCCCATTTTTTGCAACTCATAGTTCGACAATTACTTTGGACTTAATCGATCCAATTTTATATCATACCGGTGCAAAAAGAATTGTCCCGTGTATGACGGTTCTCGTGACATCAATGCCAGGAATACCCTTTCAACACAATCAAACGAGCCTTGTGCACATGGCCAGATGATGTGAATTTTTATATATTTTTAATCAGTTTGGTTCAGAATTTGGTATGTCCAAAACATATTACATATCATAAAATTACACACAATAATTAAAGATATATTATTAGAGTCCACAATGTCCCAAGTTAACATAGTCGTTTGGCAGTTCAGCGAAGATAGTCCTCACAGCGAAGACTTCAATGACAGCATGCAAAAATATTCCAAGGGTATCAATAATCCAATAGGAATCTTCTTGGTCTTGAAGGTAATTTTTTTCCAGTCAGTCAAGCGACATAAGTTTTGAATAAGCCCTCGACGACGCTAATATTCCACAGTAACAAAATCCAGGTATTCTATCCACCATCAGTCTGCCGCTAAGTCCTAATTTTAGGACACAACGGAACTTCTTTTTGATTCCAAAACTGAAGCCTTCTGGCTTAAAAACGACAGCAGACAGTTCAGCTATCAAGCCCGGTGGCTCCAAAATATTAGAAATCCTGGCACTATAAGCACAGTCCTACCATTATTGTAGATTAAACTAGCTATAACTATAGGCAGTGATAGGCCTACTGTATAGCTCCTGGCATGGTTACAACTGCTGGCCGTGATTTACCAGTGACAGTATATACCTATTCAACAGCTAGATTCCCCTTTCCTAAAATAGGTATTACAACATCATGCATAAACATAACCTAGACTGTCAAATCAGATAGATTCACATAACTATACTCATCTGCTTGCAGCACCGAACATTTATACCAGGGGGAATTACATATTTTGAATATGTTTTGATCTTCAATGAGCAAAACAAGTTGCCTCAGTTCTAAGTTTAGCATTCCCCCCCCCAGGGGAACTCCCACTCATCTCTTGCTTGATGTAAATAACAGGAGCATTTTCGCACAAACAACACTAGGGGGAATTCCCCTTCGTGAGAATCTCTTCCCAATAAAATTGAGAAAATAATATTTAATCGCAAAATTTGAGGGTAATATAACACCCGCTAAAAAAAGCGGGACAAAAAAAAAAAAAAACAAAAAAAAAAAAAAAAAAAAAAAAATGGACCAATATTTGAATGTTTATTTTTTTTAAAGAGATTTTTTGACCAATTTGGAAAACCTAATAGGAGTCTGCACCATATTGAATAAGTTTGCATTGACCAAGGAGATAGTGCTGCTCACCCGGGGGGGGGGGGGGGGCACTGACCTTGGAAAGAGGTACGAGTATATGTGAGCCTTAAGACCCCCATTTCACCGCTCTCCAGCCGAGTTCCTATGGACCCAGTTGCGCATAATTCAGTCTTAGGGTCCCCTTTCCATAAAAGTGTGCATTATAGAAGATAAATTTTAAGCCAAATTCACTCCCCAAGCCTGCAAATTTCTCAAATTTCAGTTCCAAGCCCCTACTTTTGGGAGACCAAAATCAGCTTAACAAGCCCCAGTCATTCGGAAATCGGGGCCGGCAACATCTCTATCTGAAAAAGTTGAGTGCCCCCCCCCCTCCCGGGGGGGCTGCTCATCTAAAGGATTGTACATTTTTAAAAATAAAGTAAGGGGAATGCGATTTTTAACGGTGCGGCGCGGCAAGGGGAAGGCATGCAGAAAAAAGGTTGAATCCCTAACTCCTGGTTACTTCATTACCCTCTAGCTAGTCCATTTCGAAGTACTTCGCACCCCATCGCTCCCCCCCCCCGACCCTAGCGAGGGTTACATCCAGATGGACATTACCCCCTGGTGTAAAATGAATGTTGCCTAATACATCTATCGGCCTAAATATTTCAACCATGTATTTGATATGTTGAACCTTATATATTAAATTATATGTCTAAATATAATTGCATGCACACGTCACCGCCTACTCCCAGAAGTGAAAATGAGTGAAAATCCAATCATGAGAGAAAGAGAGAGAGAGAGAGGAGCGAGAGAAAGAGAGATGAGAGAGAGAGAGAGGGAGAGAGGAGAGAGGGGGGGGGGGAGAAGGAGAGACGTGGAGAGAACCAGTTCTAAATTAACCTCCAAAATGAGGCATGGTTTGTACTTAAACGAATGAATTTCACTCAGCATTAGAGAGGGAGACAGGGGGAGACAGAGAGGGAGAGAAAAAAAAACTCAGTTCTAAATAACTCCAAAATGAGTGGTTTGTACTTACAAAATGAATGTCCACTCAGAATTAAAATGGGACATTTATTCTTTTTACGTATGAAATCCACTAGAATTATATGATGAAAAATCACTCCCCAAAAGAGTGGAGTTCCACTTGTTTTCATGTTGTTGGGCTTGCAAATTGGCTCTCAAAACAAATACTCTTTCCTGAGACGAATATAACTAAAATAATATTCGATCAGCTCTTATTTCTTGAGTTTCTTCTTCCAGCAGAAACCAAAGATCTCCCCCCCCCGGAAATTTAGTTCCCCCTCGGAAATTTTAGTCCCCGCCTTCGACAATGACGTAGAATAAAAGTACGACGAGCGCTTGATTACAGCCATCCAAGCACAAAGCTTAATCTTGATCAAAATTTCTGGGTCAAAATTACTTTATTCTACGTTACCGTGATTGGGCTTTGGGCTTGATCCAGGGGGTTAGGCGATAATAAATCAAGATCCAACCCCTTTGTTGTGCCAAAGCCAAGCTCGAGTCACGAGTTGAGTTTGTATTACATCGTGACAAAGCAGTGATTTCACGCATGATAAGATTTTAACATGGTCAACATTCATACGGACAAAATATGAGATTAATAGGCTATTATGTTGAAAAGTAGCTGTTCGATGTCTGGTACCACACATCCATGACATCAGCTGCTGCCTGGCCAAGCCGCCCTGGCCGCAACCGTCCATAGTCCACTTTCACTGCGCCGCGCCGCGTTGCGACAGTCACACCACAGGTAGAGAGATTGAGGTGGCCTGAGATGAGGTACAGAAATAGAAATCTGTGAGGAAGGCAAACGAAGGTACCCCCGGCAATAAAAACTGTTGAACCGTACTACGAATACCAACACATGCCAACAATAGTACGGGACATTACTACAGGTAGCAGTAACATGAGCAAAGGATTATCAGTATCACGCGAATTTATTATATGATCTAGGTGCTGCTAGTAGTAGTACTACACACATGCAAACACAAGGACAAAGTCGTGGTCCAGTGGTTGTGCTTTCATTCCATCCATACTGGTTGGGTTCATATTTCAGCACTGGAAAGTCGGGATTATCAAGACGATCGATTACCAAAACCTGATGAGGCTGATGGATTACTCAAACAATGTACATTACTATTAGTTTCAAGCTTAATTTAGCTGGGAGAAAGTCTAAACTGTACTTGAGCGATTTATCACCACATTTTATACAACAACTTATCCTGTACATATTGCTTTAAGCAGGTAAGCTTCCCGTTGGAACTAGAAGTGACTGTTTTAAACACATTTGGTGTCGTCATGGCTGACGAGGCGGCTGAACTGACTGCCAAGGATCATAAGGTAAGATATGATGGACACAATCAATGGCTAAGATTTTAAAGGGATTAGCAGCGATTTGCTAATCCCAAACATCGAAAAAATTATCAAAATTAATATTTTTTTATATTTTTGTTACTGGTATAGATGCGAACATAACCTGCAAGCGGTTAGCTTGAAATCCGTGTATTGAAGACAAGGCAGTACTTTTTATCTGATTCTGTAATTTAGATTCGTGCGTTAGATCGAGAAAGCCTTTCTTCCCGATGAAATATCACAGATTTTGGGCGTGAAATTTGGCACCAAACACAACAATAACATTCTTGACTTGGTTTAAACCACAGTCCTCCGTTAGAGAACTTGTGAGTATAGATTTTTTGATATGCCATCGATGTATGTCTATGTTGCGAGTGACGGTAGACAAATGTCCTCAAATGCTATATTTTGTTGCACTATTTTGTGGCTTGTTTCTACATTAAAAGCAATATATGGAATTGTACACACTTATCACTGATTTATAAGTTAAAAAATACATTTCCACATTTTTTTTATTCTCTCGCATTATCGCTGCTAATCCCTTTAAAAGAGCATTTCGTGATCCACAGCCTCGTCCCCCGACTTACAAACAATTTGAGATTTTTATGTCATCTGAACTGTTAACATTTTTTATAATCCATGTGTACCTTACATGCAAATTTGGTCGTATCTGTAAGAAATTCGCAACTGTCCATAAACGGACAAATTATAGTGGCCTATGGGACTGTGGGAAAGAAGCATTTGCTCATAATACAAAACCACAAGGACGGGGTCAACTAAAAATGTGAATAGCTTTTCTCAAGCCTATCTAGTGAACAATGAATAAATCAGAAGGTGGTAGAGACTCACGAAATGCACTTTAAGATTTACAAGTAATGATTATTTTTTGTAGTAGCACATTTTTTAAATATTAGTGGTGGTAAAAATTTTCTGCTCCACAGTTATTGTCAAATCCCTTGGAACATGTAACTACGGCCCTTTTCCCCATCAATATGATGCCGTTTGGATTGCATGTAAGCGGACTTTTTTCATGCCAAGAATACCCATGTCCTTTCCAAGGGAATTTATAGCAACCACTGTAGTAACTAAAAAACGCAATGGCCTCAAAAGTGTGTATGGCGTCATAAAAGAAGGGATTTGCCCGCAATTTTGGTTTGTTGAGGGACGTGCCTCGACTCCGACACTCCTGGCAAGTATGCCACCCATAGCTATACCATTTTTTGCCCTAAAGGAACCCATAGCTATTCCAAGATCAAAATTTGCCTTTTAAGCAACTTTGGAAATTTTCCAACAATTTTGGTTTTTTCGATTGAGAAAATTTACTAATTGTCTAACAAATTTGAGAACATATTTGAAAAAATGACCCATTGCTAATCTATAAAAACCCAAATGGCATAAAAACAGTGGCTCATTGGATATACCATAAGGCCTAAAATTGGGACCGATGGCACCCCTGATATGGCCCATTTGTGTTGAGAACCGCCCCAAGCCTCCCCCACCACAAAAATGTTGCCGGTTTCAATTTGTCGAAAGAGAGTACCAGTCTCGCAAAATCATAGTCTCATTTTAAACAGCTTTAATAATTTAAGGTCATCTTTTAAACCCCAATTGCAGGATCCTTAAGAGCTTTAATACCACAAGACATGGATGGTGGCGTAGCCAGGTGGGGACGGGGGGGTGGGGGGGGCAGAGTGCCCCTCTTAATTTTTTTTAGGGGAAATTGGGAAATAAAACACGGATTCTGTTAAATCAGCCCTGTTTCGGATTCTTTGCCGCGACCAGGAATTTTTGTCTTTTAAGAAGAAGCGGACATTCGTGTCACCTACCGGGAAATTTCCCCCTAATGCCTGACTGCCACCACCCAATATAAAATGCACAAGAACGGCAACAACCAGACTCAATGAGACGCCAACGTTGGCAGGTGTGCACGGATGTAACAAACGTGGTATGACGCTTGCGCTTCAACCTCCAATAACATCAATACGCAATCCGTACTACCTGGGTTCCATTATGTCGAATTGAACCCGGGCTCAGCCAATGAAATTGGCTTACTTTTCACACTGTTTTAAGAGTGATGTCTTCAGTGAACGCGTTAACATTATTATTGGGATTCAATCGAGATTCTAATTACCGAATTGTTTCTTATCAATCTTATACTGCACACAGATGTTCAAGCTTCCCAATCGGCAGTTTACTAGCCAATTACCATGCAAGCAACTGTGCAAAAATCCTCAAAATTTGGAAAATTGGTGGGGGGGGGGGGGGCACTCTTCAAAACTGCGATTGGCTTTAATTAGGTTCCATGGCCCGAATCGGGTAATTGAATAGCCTCTCCCGAACCCCCATTTAGCGTAAACACACCCCCAATATTGTCGTGTCATCTGGTGGTTTTTGAAGAAGATATATTTTTCTCAATTAGCCTGTAAACTTAAAATAAAGGTGTTTGTTTTGGATTATTATAACAAAAATTGCCTCATTTGGTTGAACCAATATTCATTTTACAATCATGTTTTTGCTCTCAATTCAAAACAGATTAAAATATTGGTGCCAAACTTTTAGTCTGATGGTGTTAGCCAATGTAGTTTTTCATGTATTAACATTTACATGTAGTATTGCAGTACCATAGGATGCTGTGTATAACACAAATTTCCGGATAAAAGTTGTGATTTTCTATATGAAGGATGTTCAAATTGAGCTATTAGCTATTTTTCCATATTGGAGTATGTGGAACGCAATGTATATTACATCTGCAAAAATTAGAAAATTGAGGGTGCCCTCATCTTGATTCTCTGAGTTGGCCTTTACTCAGGGATGTGTTTTGATCAATCCCACAATGCAGTGCAAAGTGCCTCGACCTGTGGCTGTTAACTAAACACATGTCAGTACTTACCTAGGGATAAAGTGTTCAATAAGTTTAAGAACCACAAGACATCTCATAATCATGCTAAAAAAAGCTTCTAGGTAACTGGACCTTGTGTGCCTAAAATGAGTGTAAAAGTCAGGGTTTTTGATGGTTTAGAATAGCATTTTTGTGATCACATGACCCAATTGTTTGAACTTTTCCCAAAACTAGTGCATTGTGGGATGGCCTTTCAATCAACCCTCTGGCGTTTACTAACCCAGGTCTGAGGTGATAATACCTCTCCAATTTTAAAAAAAAAGAACAGCATACTTTAGACAGGCAATAACTCCCTCATATTTTAATCTCTTACTCCTTAGGGTGTCCATGCGATAAAACAAATGGCATCATCTTTGGTGCAAAGATGACCCCCAAACTATATCACAAATTTCTATTCAGGCGATCCTGGTGACTCATACCACTGACGTCACGGGGGCGATCCCATCATGCCGTCCTCTTCCTCCCTTTGGTGCTCTACCTGACCGGTGATATGTATCTGTTAGCTCCCTATTCGAGTAGAAATTCACAATGTTTGGCTGTTAATTGTTCGGGGCCGGGACTAGGGTGAAAACTCTAGTTTAACCGTTAGCTATGTCCTGATTCCTTTTTTAGGATTTTTTGGATTGCGATTTCGGCAAATTCTGGCCAGATTCGCATGAAGCCGCAGGTTTCAGATTTGGGCTGCCAAATT
>JAMKCH010043896.1:0-25192 GCA_023653785.1 Ophioderma brevispina | reverse complement strand
GGTGGAAATCTTAATTTTTTGCCTGTTTCATGGCCACAGGCACACAGTTAGTGCTTTTAGATCATTTAAAGACCCTTCAACAGTATTTAACTTTGCTATTAAGTCCCTATAAAATGGAAAACAAATATTTTCACTTTATGATGGGCCATTTTTGCCCCCCCCTGAAAACGAAAGGAGTAACATTAAAATGTCGATTTTATCCCAGCTGAAATCCAAATGGTCAATAACTATGTGCAATACAAACGTCATAACTGATTGAGGTGTGGAACAAATACACTGTTATAACAGCTCTTACAGCACTTACAAATACACGTTTAAGTTTACACAGGGGTCAAACTTTTAAATCACTCCAATCGTGTTGATATGTATGCCATATTGTCCGTCTTGTCATAAGGATTCCAAAAATGTATCTATGACCATTAGTTTTAGAGTTATTGGGTAAAAATGGCTAAAAGTGCAAAAAAGGTCAATTTCCATTTATACATGGGTCAAAATCAGAAGTTGCTCCAATTTTGGTAAAAAATGAAACAAATTGTTCATCTAGCTTAATGTGTCAAAATAAGGAATAGTTTGTAGCATCTGCAATGCATAGTTATCATGATATGTGACAAAATAGGTCATGGGGCAACATAATCCAATTGGCATTGACCTTCTTTGACCTTTATCTCGGTAAGTAAACATTTAACATAATCAAAACTATACTTTTTGGGAGTCCTTATTCCTCAGGCAATAATTTGCAAGCATTTAAAATTTAATCAGAGTAACTTTCAATGTTTACCCCTGTACAAATTGAATTTGACCTTTTTTGCACTTTTAGCCATTTTTACCAAATAACTCTAAATCCAATGGTCATAGATGGTACAAATTATACATTTTTGGAATCCTTACTAACTACTTAAGGTGTCAAACCTTAGATGTAGTCGGGCATGAACGAAATCCACAAATAAGGACCCTATGATATTCTGCTCCTGCTCTATCAAGGTCACAAAATTTTGACGGGCTGCCGTTTGAGAACGGAAAGGAATATGAATTTTTCTATTTGTGACATACCCTTAGTTACCCCCAAAATTATCCGTGAGGAGAGTTAGAGCAAAATCTAAGGTGTATGATTAGCTCCCTTCATGTTTTGGCATGAAAACCTTATGAATTCATTCATAATTGTATAGTGCGCAACATGCTGAAATCGGTTTTTGACAATTAAAAACCTTTGACTTTTGGATATAAAAATGTATTACTGACCCCCATAATGTGGCCATTCCGCACATTTTGAGTGGTCTCTAAACCTCCTAGGTCCAACGGGTCTGTAGATAGTCACTTGTACTTCGCTCAATAAGGGCGTGACCCCCAAAAAGGGGCGTGGCCATTTTCGGCGTCAGTGGGAATTATGTTACCAACCAAATATTGTTCCTGGACCTTCATTTAGTGGATTCCTGGAGAGTTTAGCTCAGGACATATATTGCATACAAAACCACCATGAGCTACTAGAGTATACAGCTCTACAGATTAAAATAAGGGATACTTTGCACCATTTGCTGTGCTTATTTACCGTGCAATGTGGCAAATTATATGTCAAGGGTAAACAGAATCTAACAGCCATTGGCCTAGTTTGCTCAATATCCTGAAATGGTATACTTAAAAATACCAGTGGTACCGGTGGATAGCTATTCCTCCTCTTTCCTTCGATAGCAAAATAGTTACCAACATAATATCATGGCGCACAATGTTACGGTCATAACAAATCCTCGAGTCCGACCAAACTTGCTTTTCCAGAAAATAGGCGACAATCAAATTTGGTAGCGCTAAAAAGGAGGAATATCAGATTTTCATAGAGCTTTCCGTTTTTTCAAGCTCTAAATGACGGGGTATTGGCTAGTTTTACATAAACATAGGGTTTTAGACCATATGCGCAGAATATTTTAAAATTGTACCATAAATTATGCTTGCATACAACCCCCACCCTTTCGACTTTGACGGCAAACCCTAACCCCAGTGACGGTGCGGCCATTGGTCGGCTAACCTGACCGCAAAGTAATGCTTTTAGTATTTTAGAGCACCGGAGGACATTTACTGTGGGGTTGTAACTCCCCTGATAAACTCGGGTTAGACTTGTTATTTTTTGGCAATTTGGCTTCCCAGTGAAAATTATAAGAAATTTTTTTTCTTTGCATAGGACAACAGATTATTTAAGGCAGCATCACTGAGCTAAGGCTAGGAAATGCACGAAGTCGTACCTATGCGATGACGTCATCGTAGTGTATTATAAATCACACTCTTCATACAAAGACTAGCCAAGTCTGGCTTATGAGTGACATACAAAATACACACACGTAATAAAAAAATAGCACACTGTACACAATGACCTCTTAGCTAAAACCAAGCAAACACTCATACAAAATTAAAATATTGGCTGATCGATCCCCGATCGATCCACCGTGTGTCCCGTCGTTATCACACCTCTCTTAAATAACCCCACCATGCAGGGGAGCAAATAATGGCCGACAACGCGCCTGAAACAGACGTGAAAACGTAACACATCACATGGAAGACCAAAACGTAAACAAAATTAATGAATTAAACAATTCTTACATCACAAATCTACTAAATTGATGTAAACAATTGATTTTGTAGAGTAAGATATTATTTGCAAACTTGGCAGTTTTTTGCCACGTTTGCAGTTGTATTCGTACGAATACACACATGGGCACGAAATCGCTGGCTCCAGCGAAACCCTCGTGGCTTGCCATCCCTGGGCATGGGACTGGGCCCGGAGGTTCTGTTTCGAAAATCCCATCCAAGTTGTCCAATCTTCTTTAGCTCTATCCCTTTACCTCCTCTCTTTCCTTGCTCCCGGAGAAAAACGAGAACAGTGTTTAGGGTTGACTGTGTACAACCCATGTAATTTAATTATATTTTGGAACCACCTTTTTAATAGGATTATGACTACAAATACAGCTTTTTCTTCTTTAAATGTCACAAATTTTTGTTTCTCTTCTTTCGTAAAATTGATAATGTTTTCATTCAACTTTTCTAAAAAAAGCATGTATCAAGTTTACAATGATTTTTATGAACAACCATTAGAGCATTAAAGGTAAAAGAGAAGGCATCAATGTTAAATTGTGACTGCCTTTTGGGGGTTAAAACATCCGTCATCTTATCACTGCACGCCTGACCCCGGGGGGGGGGGGGGGGGGGGGGGGGGGGTGGGGGGGGGTAAAAAATATGGGGGGGGGGGGGTAGGAGCGGGTAAGAGTTTTTCCTTTTCCTCCTTCGGGACACTGATATGGTTTTTTGCTAAAGACCAGTGCATTATGTGAATCGGTGGAAAAAAAGCATAAAACCGACTGCTTTAAGCACAATACATGGAAGATATTTTAAATCAAATTAAATCTAATAGATCGTTTCTTCTCTTTCTCGCTAATACCCACATAAATTTATGTGGAGATATATGTTACCTAAAGTTGCAAAATGGGGTATGGCACATCATGTCCAGTTTGTCACTTCACAGTTTCAAGACCTAATTTTCCCCCCCAACACACCACTCATCCTGAAAATATTGTCAACAGTTGGTACTTTTAAATACACGCTTAATTTAACAGTTGCTCTGTGATATTTGATTGACCTTTCAGCGAATAGTGCTGCAGGATTTACCTTGTAAAATTTTAACAAGGTAACCACATGGTGATAGAATGGTTTATTTTTTTTCTTGGACCTGGCCATCAGGAACTTGTTAGGAAACTTGTAATATAGAATAACACGTGGTCGCCCGTAATGTTGGAGCTTGAAGTTGGTTTACGTGTGTCAGTAACCAGCTCCTAAGGGTAACGAATAAACAGGAGAGTGGCAAGGATGTTATTTCAAGATTGCTTAGAGCCCAAAATTTGGGCAAGATCGTGACACGCTTGATTAAAGCGCCAAACCACTTTTGCCACTATTCGTTAGGACCCACAGAAACATTCTAGAAGGGGTGCCAAGTCGGAGAGGCCTAGATCATGGTTTCGCAGAGGTCAAAGTTCATATGGTGTAATCCGTTTAAAACCGTATTTATTTGCCGTTATGCGGTGAGTATATTTACCTCTATTTTGTCTATATTGTCCCCATAACAACATTCAAGTTTGGGTCTCCGTTGGGGGGGTTGGGTGGGTTATCATTAACCCAGATGTCAAAGGTCACCTTGTGTAATATTGGTAAAGCTACAAGCATTTTACTAATAAACAGTATAATATATTGTTCACCATGTTTTATGCAGCATTACTTTAGGAGGGTAATTTTGTATTGTGTCCCATAGAAACATTTTTCAAGGCGAATGCCGTCTGTACTAATTCCAGGCATTAAGAGGTCAAAGGTCAAACACTGTGACAACTGTTTAAATTTGTTCCTTACAATACAGTGTTACCCTGTGTTTCATTGTATTAATCGGTACGAGTCTAGTCTCTATGGGATGTATATCTAAACGTGTTAATTCCAGCAGGGGGCCGGAAGCTGGATTTTTTCAGTCTTAAAACTTACTTATAGCAGTGTTTGTGGTACAGTCAACCGCTTTTGAGATCAAGGAATCCAATAAAAGACCCATTAACAACACGACCATTGAGGGCTTACATCATGGTCCAATTCCAAGATGCTGCCAAGACGTCGCAACAGGCCGCCAAATCACATGTTGGAGCAATATAGTGCTCAAGACTTATAGTAGTGTTGTGGTGTAGTCAACCATTTTAAAGATGGTGAAGGGAATCCCATTAAACAAATCTGCAACCCTTGAGAGCCTGCATCATGGTCGTCCAAGATGGAATGCCAAGAAGGCACCACTATGGCCGCCTAATCCTGTTTTTAGCTATATAGTTCTTCATCTTTAACTCGGTGTTTATTTTATGGCGTCCAGTTTTATACTTGTGGGGTCAAGTCACTTCATCTCACATAATTAACTAATTTGGCTGTGATTGTAACCGTGCCAATCCAAAATAGCCCAACCGTGATGTTAAATCCTAACACCTCTACTCTTATTCTGGTCTCATTCTTATCCCTCAGTTACTTGAGTCACTTTAAAATGCGGCTGTATAATGTACCACCCTGGTTTGTTACAAGCATGCGTACATTGTACGCGGCGGCAGGTTGTGCCTGGTAATGTTTTCCGTCCGTCAAGAGGAAGCCGTGGCAGATTATTATACTCTGGACATATCTACAAAGATATTTCAAAGGAAATTATATTACCTACTCAAACTTCCCCGCCCCCTCGTCGCTGGCTTGTCAAGTCCCGCTTAGATGTTAAAGGGTAATTGGACATCCTTCGAGGAAATATACCTACTGTAAAAGTGAACAATTGGGGGCTATGGTGCTAACACTAAAGAGAAGTTACACTGATTTTTTTTCTCGTAAGTGGTAGTGGTGCACGTGTACACAAGTACATGGAAACCAATGCGGAGAGCAAGGTTGAAGAATGGGCTGGGATTGTAGGGCAACTCCAACCGTGAACCCCGTACGCGTCCCCACTGAATAATAACGGAGATGTGAATGTTTTCTTTGAGAATATTATGACCGTGGGCGGGAACAGGGATAAAGGGAAAGTGAGGATATTTATTACAACTAGATGCAGCAGCACTGTTCTGCATCACAGTTCCTAGCCTGTCCTAGTTACCATGGTCGAAAAATCCTTAGCATCCAAACATCGTTAGAATAAAGCGCGTCTTGACTAGAGTGATACTCGTGATCCGAACATTGGAGTGGATGACTCGAGCTGAACACGATGCGTTCGTGCGATTGCTCCTAGAAATATAGGTGCTGCTGAGGCTTAAAGGTGCCGAGCGATTGGTTTTCGCTCGGCCAGGCAGCGCAAGGTGGTGCTCGACACTTTGGATCGGAGTTGGAGTTCCGGTGTGAACTCTTGAGCAAGAGAAGAGAGAGAGAGCGAGTGCCCCCCTCGAACGTGGCAGTAGCAAGGCGAAGAGCTTGGTCAAACAGGTTCGGCAGGAGTACTGATGCGAAGCTCGTTGCATAGGAATCCATTCAGGTCGGTATGAATGATCGTGTAGCCTTTGGACAAGGTTGAAGTGCTGGTACGAAGTCTGGAACAGGAGCCATCGCCACTTGAAGTTATAAAACCTACGGTGAGAGGAGCTCAACAAAGCACTTGGACTTTTGGTTTGGAGTTCCTGTAGCAGTGAGTCTGGAGCAGGAGGAGTGCCACTCAGAGCTTTAGAAGCGACGCAGAGGAGCTCCAAGCGCTTAGGCTTGGAAGGAGCGCTGGTGAGATACTCGTTGCAGGAGTAGTACCATTTAAGTTCGGTAGGAGTGAGAAGGATGAGATTGGGAGCGCTTGGACCTGTTGGAGGCTGCTGTGCGATTTTAAGCTCCGAGGAGCAACCACTCGAGCGTTAGGGAGATGAGCTTAGTAGCATTTGGACAGGGTTGGAACACCGGTACTGAAGTCTATTGTAGATGAACACAACCCGCAGTTATCAGACGAGGAAGAAGAGCTCGGAGCACTTGGGACAGGGTTTGAGTGCCAATTGGAAATCTGGAGTAGGAAGAGTACCACCAGATTTGGTAGGGAAAGCGGGTGAAGGAGCTCGGCACTTGGAACGGGTTGCAATGCCGCTGGGAATTAATTTGGTACTTGGACATACAGTCACATAGAATAAATGACCCCTCTATTTTTAATATATATTTTGTAATCACAATTAAATAATTTATTATTCTTCAATATATGTAAACTTCTTTCAGTACTGCCTTTTTAATTATCTTCTTGCCACGTACGGTTCGCTATCTGCTTCTTTAAATAATTCTAACAAATATATTTCTGTCTTCCTCCATTTACATCTTTTACCTTGTTATTCTCCTACCCATGTGGTTTCTTACGATTAAATTCAACTGCCCCGGAGAAAATAATTTAACCAGGTAGTTTTATATAATAACAGCCAGGATCCCACAAGCAACTCCGACGTTTAGGTTCCAACGAGAGTCGTCACAGCCCCAATTCAGAGCCACAGAGCGTCGAGATTAGATGGCCGGCCCAGAACAACCCACGGAAGCTCATTTATATAAAAACTAACTTTCTATGGATGGGGCTTAAAAACCAGCACTCTCATATTCGACACTACGAGATTGGCGAATACCCTGGTTACTTGGTCAGATGTATTATTAATTATAAGGCCTAATTTTCTTAACCTTTTTCAATTTTCAAATATTATTCTAATGTTAAGTCCCCTAAATATCCCAACATTCAGGATATGCTTACACCTGTTAGAATTTTATGAAAACCATCAATAATCACTAACTTCACCATTACAACACTGTTCCATACCAATGAATAGAAACAATCAAAGTAACCACCTTATACGTTGCTTCATTGGATTACGTGAGACCTCCAAAAAATGAAAAACCACCTCTAGTGCCACTCTTTGAAATAGAAGCATGTAAAAGCTCAAACATGATTAATCGGCCATATTGTGACCTTATTGGCAGTCATCTTGTATTGACCATGATGTAAGCTCTCAATGGTTTCATGATTGATTGAATGGACACCTCACCACTTTTAAATAGTTGACTACACCACAAACACACCACTATAAGTTTAATTAGTAAGTACCCTATTGCTCCACACATGATTTTGTGGCCATATTGGGAACTTCTGGCAGCCATCTTGGATTGACCATGACATAAGCTGTCAAATGGTCATGTAATTAGTTTTTAATGGATTCTTGACCTCAAAAACGGTTGACTATAAAACACAACACCACTATAAATAAGTATTATGTACACCCCTAATGCAATCCCAAACTTGACTTTCGCTGCAAAAATTGGGACCTTCTTGGCAGTCCATCTTTGATGACCATAAGTTAGCTGTCAAATTGTCATGAAATTGGTCTTATAATGAATTCCTTGCCCTCAAAACATATGATTAAATACCAAACAATCATGCCATCTAGGCGCAATGAACAAAATTTATTTTAGCTGAAAATGGTATTGGCGCCCATCTTGGATCTATGCAAATAAGATGTCCCCCCCTCATTGCTTGATTTCTTTCGAGGGTTTACATGTGTTAAAAAAACCATATAATATAGTTTTTAAACTACCTCAACATGCAATGAGTAGCATATTTGCGTATCGCCAGAATCTCTCTATTATGGAGATTTTTTTGGGCAGCCCATTTTGGAAATTGTCGGCCATCTTGACCTGGACTTCCAAAAATTGCACCTTCCTTTAATATGCTGTCTATGTGAACCCAACCAACAGTGTGGCCAAGTTTGGTGGCTTTAATCCAGCGGTGGTCACGATTTTTCACTATGCTACTGGACTAAGTTGTTGATGACAATTGGTAGAGTTCATTGGGCCCAAAGTCCAGCCATTGAATTCTCAGAGAGTATGTACCACAATTGCTCAGGTTTTAGGGTTAGTTTCCCCTCTCGAGGCCTTCGCAACGTCGTTAGGGTTTCGGGGGTCGGTTACACAGCACCACCGAGCTTGAGTTTGTTTGCACTGTTAAATTGATGCCAGAACAATTTGGAAACGAACCATTATAAACTTTATGTGGGGTAATCCAGTCGGTTCCAAGAAAAAGGAGGGACAGCAAAACTTCAACCTACAGCAGTGTTTTCTACCATTTTTTAAAAAGGGTGAATTCATTAATGTATGGCTAAATGTGAGACCCACATTTCTGCAATACTAGCTATTTAAACACTGCATTGCCACGCACAGGTCCGAGTATTTTTTTACACTGCGAAATTCAAGTAAACAACCGTGAATGCACTGGGGAAAGACGCGCCGCTCTTGCTCCTGTTTTATTGAATATCGCGGAGAATAAGAATAATGATCCTTATAAAATTATACATAATAATTATTAATAATAATACATAATAAACGTAATATTATTATTTAAAAGTGGAGAAGGAAACAACGTATCGCATACAGAACATTGAGAACCTTTTTTTAACATGAGCATACACAACATGCCTAAGCGTGAAAGCCCTGGAAAAATCCTGGACATCCACGCCCGGGCAGGGAATTAAACCCCCGGAACTTTCCCACACAGGGCGAACGCTCTAACCACTGAGCCACCCAGGTCGCCCTGATAAACGGGGCTGTTAACATAGCCTAAGTAGTAATGGCTTAGCGATCCGGGTATACACTACAAACAAACACACAGGACAAGACACTCCAGTATGCGAGATCATTTCTGATGCTTATTCGCCAGTCTAATATGCAAGTAATACAAAGTAGGTATGAGACTAGCGCATCGTACACTGGAACTCCCTAGTTTCGCTAGTCCCACGCCTACTTTCTAAAATGATGCTTAAGGGGAAATTTTACATTATAATGAGCTCTTTTTATTATTTAAATTAATATTCATGTCCTTTGTTATTCCACTTTATTTGCATAAATTAATATTCACATCCTTTGACGGAATAAACGCAAAACAATGGAAACCTTAAGGGGACACAGAATTTGGCCTTAACGCCAAATTCAGTGCATAACAAAGAGAATTTCTCCTTAATGCTGAATGAGTCGTATAATAATAATAATAATAAATACAGCAATTCTTTTAGCGGCAATACACACACACAGTCACAATGCACTGATTGTCAATTATTATTACGCTGCCATGAGGAAATCGTCACAATCATTTGGATGAATGGCTCTCAGAGATAGTTGACTAGATTCTGGAGCAGGTTTAGGTGAACGTTGCTTGACAAGAAGAGAATTTGCAAACAGACAGTATGATTGGTGTAATAAGCAACTCGTTGACGAGAGTACTTGTCATTTGTGTATGAAGATATGCGAGGAAGCTAGCCTGTGGTGAGGATGGTGCAGAATTTGGCAGGCTTGTAAGCCTATACAGCGTAAGTCATAATCAGAGGTTAGATGCATTAACAATGGGCTGATAAACTATCACATAACTAGCATATGCTTGATACAATTAATGGTTGCCATTTTACCTGTTCTGGATGCCTTTAATTGGTACAAATTGATTTATTTGAAAACTCTTGTAATTCAAAGAGCATGTTCACAAAGGTTTTGTTTCAGAAATCAATACTGGCATAAGTCAGAGATCGATTTATTTATTGATTAATAATAACAGCAATGAACAAGATTCCTTTACGTCAAGTCTCCTGATTGGTAAATAAATGTTGTTAGGGTATAATTTTGTCTCAGTACAGTAAAGGCATTCCGTGGAACGACTAAAAAATGGAAAATCTTTTTTTTTTTTTAATTGGTATAATTCCCTAAAGGGGCATTTCGTGATCCACAGCCTCGTCCCGCCGACTTTCCTCAAAAAAAGTTTAATTTTTTATATCATCTGAACTGTTGGTCTAAGTATAGTAGGTGTGCCAATTCTTACGTGCAAATTCGATCTCTGACTTGACTTAACTGCATAGGACAGGGTGTCCCTTTGCTCTCTCATGAGTAATTCTCCTCCATTCTGGTCTGCCCTTTGCAATAGATCCCACAATAGATTCGGCATTTTGGAGGTCCAAGCCTGTGTCCTTGGGGATCTGGTCCTTCCATCTTGCTGGTTGGCGACCTGGCTTCCTACGCTTGTTGAAGACTTGCGTATAGGCTTGGTATGGTAATCTGTGTTCCGGCATCCTGACGACATGTCCAAACCAATTCCGCCGTCCCCTGGTGACTGCACCCGTGATGGTGCATGTGATGTTCAGACGCTGTCTAATTTCATCATTTCTAATTTTGTCCAGAAGGTTCACTCCTAGGATGGACCGGAGACATCTCATCTCAAAGCTTTCTAGCTTTGGGCAGTCTGCCTTGCGCAATACCCAGGACTCTGCTCCATAGGTGGCAATGGGGAGTATAAGAAACTCGTATGTTCTGACTTTGAGCGATCTTGTGATGTCATGATTGCTCCAGATGGTATTCCTGAGTCTACCGAATGCCCATGCTGCCAGTCTTGTACGCCTCTTGATGTCCTCCTTAACCGAAGGTACATTACTTCCAAGAAAGACAAAATCATTTACTTTGTCAATGGGTGTCTGGTTAAGGGTGATGTCTCATGGGTCATCGGACGTGATCTTGCATTTAGATGGGTTGATCTTCATTCCCCATTTGGTGCAGGATTTTTCCAGTTCTTCTGTGGATAGCTGTAACTTTTCAAAGACCATTTCCATCAGGGTTGTGTCATCGGCATAACGAATGTTGTTGATTTTCAACTCTCCCATTTGGATTCCGGAGCTTAGGTTTGAACTCCTCTCATTACAAATTCTAAGAAGAGATTGAAGAGGCATGGGGATAGAAGGCATCCCTGTCTCACACCAACTAAGACCTCGAACCAGTCAGTGAGTTTTCCATTCACCACTACTGAGCATATGGTTTGCTCATACATCTTTTCAATTAGGTCTACCAGCTTGCTGTCTATCCCAATTGATCTTAAGCATTTCCAGAGTGCCTCTCTCCAAATGGTATCAAATGCTGCTTTAAAATCTACAAAGTTCCAGTGTATAGGAATGCGTCTTTCTTTCTTCATTCGATCTACTCTTGAAGAAATTCGTAATTTTGTATTTTCTGTCCGTAAACCACAGGGTTCGGCCCTGATCATTTGTTGCATATCCGCCATTTTGGATTTTTGACAAATTTTCCTAGATTTTGTGGATTTCGAAACCAAAGATGAATTTTTTTCTCCAATTTTTTCAGTCTTATATTAATCCATATCCAGTTATCGTTCATATAAAACATGTCGATGGCTTGTCTTCCTCCTAATATTCTTGTGGTGACTATTTTTGTAAGCACCGCAAAAACAAGAGTTCACGACAGCCCATCTTGGATATTTTTTTTTTTTAGCCAAATTTTCATAAATTTTTACTAGTTTTATATTGCATTTTGAAACGCATGGACGATTTTTTTTTCTTCAAATTTTTTCGGCCCCAAGTAATTCTATGACATTATACAAGTTAATGCTTGTCTTCGACTAGTTATAATTTTTTGAATAATTGATCTGAGCCGTCTATGTACACGAAACCCTGTGAAACGGAATAAATTGCAGCCACCGTGGTCCCTATGGTGCAGCGTGATGCAAACATTTGCTCATAACAAACAAACGCAGCATCGGAATCAAGTGGATTTTGGAAATAAGCTTTTCCTCGGAGATATCCAGCGATCCTGAAATAAAAATGATAGTGTTAGGATTCACGAAATGCACCTTTAATGCAATGTCAATTTTGAAAATTCTGACACACCCTGTATAAAAAACAAGTAAAACACCTGTACCTAAAAAGCAATATTGTTGACGTCTTTCTCGTTGTTTAAAAAGAAGAAGAATCAAGTAAAACAAAATATTTAACCTAGGTGTCCAATACCAAGGGTTATTAACAAAAGTAATTTGCTTAAGTGCCAATTTATATTGGTGGAAATTGGCAATTGAAATTCAAGCTTAAACCATAAGCTGCTAATGGTGATTTGTTTAAACCGACACGAACAACGCTGGAAGGAAAGTTGTGCTTATTGATTCACGTCTAGCCCAGTTCCCATTAATCATTATCTACTTTGATAATTCTTATTATCATCAACAAATCAAAGATAGGCAGAACCAAATATCCTGGTGAAGTGACATTCTGTCAGGAATTCAATATTTATTATCATTCCACACACCAACAACCAAAAATTTATACCAAGCTATTCTATTCATTCAAAGATCTAACATAATTTTTCCATTAACGACCTCACAAAATTTAAATCCTGTGTGAAGATGCAAAACATCACCAACCCTCCCCGGTATTTTTCCTAAAGGGGATCCCTTCAATTTGAAGTTTAACATGGTCCTTATTTGTAAAGGTGCAATTTTTCCACCTATGGTAAGAGCTGAAATCCATTTTATGTATATATGCATTAACATCTTCACAATTTTCCTTATAATGAAAACCATCCTCCCCGGGTAATTTTCCTAACGAGGAGACCCCTTCAAATTTGAAGTTTTCCATGGTTCCCGCTTAGTTTTTAGTGCAATTTGCCACAAAATTTTGACATTAACTTGTTATATGTTGAGATCAGATATTATTTTGCCATGGGTCAGGTGGTTTGTTTATCTCCCACTGTATTATGTGTCAGTATAGTTGTGGGTGTTTGTTGGGTAAAATAAGGAAAAGGAGATGTGTCTGCAACAGAACGCATAGATTTTATATAGACCGGCCCAACTCAAATATGTAACTTGGAAAAAGTAAAAAGTACATACAAACAACCAGAGGGTGTTTTTTTTTTGTGTTGGTTGTGTGGGTGGTTTTAGTTGTGGTTTTGGGGTTTATCGTGGGTAGTTATTTTATGGTTTGAGTTGTTATGAGTGTTGCATGGTAGGTGGTTTGTTGGTGCATTGTGGGGTGGGGTCCTTGGCTCGACAGGAAGGAGTACGGTTGTGACGTCCTTCAAAATCGGCGTCTGTAGAAGATGTCTGTAAAGTGTGGTAAGCTCGGTGTGGGGTCCATAGGTAGAGGCAATGAAGATGGAAAGTACCCAAGGGAACGACCGAGCTTTCGGTGCGAGTCTAGAACGACCAAGGCAAGGGGTGGGGGGCGGGGGCACGTTTGGCTCCTTTAGGCTGAGGAGAATTAGTGGTTGTTTGTCACAAGGGGGAGTGTGATGGTGCATCTATAAAGTCTGAGAGGTGTCATGGTAGAGGTGTTCGGGCTGAGCGTCCACAAAAATAATTTATTGGGTTCGGTATAGGGAAAGAATGCACCGGGGGATCGGAGTACACAGGGGGGGTGGTGTCTCAGCCTCCCAGGGGGGGGTCGCGATGGTAAGTACATCGTGGTTGCAGGGCAGCGGAGTGGCGTTTGGGCGGTAGAAATGGTGGGGAGATGGAAGGGGGGAGGTCAGGGGCCAGGTTGCTAGGGGGTAGAGTGGGGGCAGGCCTGGCGCGAAGACAGTCGTACTCGAGACTAGGGGTAAGCGGGACCATAAGTGGGTGCGAGAGAGGTGGATCAATAGGGCGTCAAGCGGTCATCGCAGACCGGTGGTGGACAAATGCGCATACGCAGGGGCTACAGAACATTGTCGGGCTGCAAGGCGAGGCCAGTCGTTAGCGAGACTGACAGTGACCGGGGATAGGTTGTTAAGGACTGGGAAGTCGCGCTGGGTCGGGGGGGTGCCGACCACACATGGCATGGCCTTTAGGTGGGGAAGACAGCTAGGGGTCCAGGGGTAACAACAATACCGGGGGCCCAGCGTGCAAAAGAGAGCACAGTGGGGGTGTGTGGTGGTGCTACAACATTGGACGAGGATTCAAATCGTGATAGCAACTTGGTGCATCCTTACATTGAAGATAGAAGGGGGGAAAGTAAAGGCAAACGAGAGAGGGTACACCAAGAGGGTCAGAAGAGGGAAGGGCATAGAACGAACACTCAAATGTGCGTACCGTCTGACCGGGTCTGTGGCTACAAATGCCTTAAAGAGAAAAAGATATTCTTATTTGCTATTTAAGATAAACACAGGCTGAATTATCGTATTGCTCCTATACGAATTAGAACTTTCAAATTTTTTTGTCCCAAAAGAAAACATTTCAGCTAAATCCTTTCATGGGGTATTGTTGATGGAAAGCTTTACATCTGGCAAAAATCATATTTGCGATTTTTTAGGGTCACCTGATATGTGAAATCTCTCGTTGCCCTTTAACGCGGGCAATTGTAAACATTTTCATATGGATTAAAAGGGGTATAGACATGGTATTTGAGCTACAAAATAACCCCCGCAGGCCGCGCGCAAGTGTATGGCAAGCCACAACGGCCATAACGGTTATTGCTGCAACCGCGTGCGAGAAATCGCAACGCGTTGCGACATTTCGGCGACGGCTTGCGACATGTTGGGCGACAACGCGTTGCTGTGTCGGGCAATCAAGATCATGAATTTCTGTAACTTGGGATTTCGAAAAATAGCCTCACAACGCGTTGCTGAGATCCTTTGCAACGGGCGTTGCGAACCTTCACAACACGTGGCGGGCTTCACAACACAAGCGGTTGCAAAGGCTTCACAACGCTTTGCTAAGGTTAACAAGCCTTAAGGGTCATAACGTTATTGCCGGGGCACGCGGCGTTGTGAGAAAGTGGTACAACGTCGTTTGCGACATTTCGTGCGGCAACGCGTGCGCCACGGGCCAATCAAAGGTGGGAGTGAATTTCTGTCTGTCTGTGACGTATTCAAAAAATAGATCCCCAACGCGTTGCGGGAGTACGTTATGACCCTTATGTGTCTTGCACAAACGCGTGGCAAGCCATCACCACGCGTTGCGACTTCACGAACGCGTTGTGAACTTCACAACGCGTTGTGACTTGCATAAGGGTCGCATACGTATTGGGCTGGCAACGCGTGTTGAGGGTTGCAAACGGTCGTTGTGAATGTCGCAACGCGTCGTGAGATTGGATATTTTTGAATACGGCACAGAAATCTCTGATTTTGATTGGACGACACCGGCAACGCGTGGGTTTGTCTGTATCATGTTCCGCAACGGCTTGCCGAAATGTCGCAACGCGTTGCCGAAATGTCGCAACGCGTTGCCGAATGTCGCAAACGCGTTGTGACTTTTCTCACACGCGTTGCGGCAATACGTAATGACCCCTTATGCTTGTTAACCTTAGCAACGCGTTGTGAAGCTTTCCACGCGTTGTGAAGCTCGCAACGCGTTTGGAAGGTTTGCAACGCCGTTGCAAAGTATCTAGCAACCCGTTGTGGGTCTAATTTTTTTGAAATCTTCAGAGAAAAATTCATAGATTTTGATTGGCCGACACGCAACGCGTTGCTGAATGTCGCAACGCGTTGCCGAAATGTCGCACGCGTTGCTACTTTTCTCGCAACGCGTTGCAGCAGTACGTTATGGCCTTTGTGGCTTGGCCTAACACGTGGCTGTAAGCTTGCTACAACTAACACGGTGATCCGTCTGCTCATTCAGTCAGATCCCACGGTAAAGGGTATTAGGGCCGGCTGACTATGTTTTTCAGTTTTGTAGACCTTTGGACGCCATCTTGTTTCAACATTCATGGCGGGACAATTGAATATTAATTCTTAAAGACAATATAACAGATGTTGAATCTTAAAAGGATTTTATTATGGGAAAACAGCCATTTTTTGAAAAATAAAGATTTTGAGGACGTCACGGCATTGATTGGTTTATTAATATTTTGCTTCGGGGGACCCATTCAGGACACATGACGTACGTATCCCTACATTGGAAAAACAATCGATTATCGTCATCGTACGTCGGTTTTTGAATAGTAGGGAGAAAGATAAATTCTGTCCTGTTTAGAGACACATCCGTTGGTCTTTGGAAAAAAATATAGCACTTTGGGCATAGGGTCATAATGTACAGACCTTGATTTTTAACAAGTGCGATTTTTATATCGGTCGCCCCCGAAGAGCACACTGATATCGTTTACTGACACGCTGACCCTGGTCCCTGATCCGGCAAAGCAGCAAGCATTCTTACTCTCTGGCTTTGTTCACAGCGTAATCGCACAAGATGTGAGACTATACATGTGGTTCTGTACGGGGGGGGGGAGGGTAGACCGATCTGGCTCGATTTGGGCATTGCGGGGTATTGGACTTGTGTGAAACGGTACATGGCAATTTTAACTATGGCAGTCTCGGTCCCATTGACATTAAAAAATCATCTCTTAAACCCTTTGTTCAAAGATCTTAGTAAATCATGATCATTAGAAAAAATATGAAGTTCACCTCAATCATGCTTCTTTAAATTACCTGGGCATAACATCAAACTCCAAAACTTCCCCTGGCAAAAGTAATCTCTATCACAGAATACCCTTGAACATACTCGCCATGGCTACAGATCTATGCGCTCTGTAGCCAGGCGCACCGATACACTCTAATATCAAAACCAGCCCTATTTTCATTATTATACACCCCAAAGCCATTGCACTCCCCGGTGGTCCTGGTTCTAAAGATTAAAACAATCTTGCTATATTTCTATGACCATTGCTTTTTAAGCAGAGAAAGCTTAAAGTCTGACTCATAGTTTCCCGATTGAGGGCGCCCTAAGTTTTCAAACAAATCGTGTTTTTACATCTAGCTATGCTTGTCCATATAATAATTACTGGTGAGTTCTAAGAAGCTCAAATCGATTCCTTCATATAGAAACTCACAACGGTTGTTCATAAAATTCCGACGCCGGAATTTCTGGTTAGACCGCGGTATCCCATGGCACTGTTAGACTGAGCATAAATGTATGAAAAACGAAAATCGATTCATCTCTAACTTTGGAATTACGTATTTTAGGTGGCTATTCTTTTAGTTCTAGAATAGAGCTATTTCTAATATTACTACAACAAAAAATATATATTTCCAAAAATCTCTGAATCAGCCTAGGTCTCCCAGGGAGTTAACTCACACATGCACAGATTTTTTCAAATGGGCCAAATATTCCTTTCATATGCGTATAGACATTGATGTAAAATAAGTTAGGGTGATTTGCGTGACATTGTGATAATCATTGAGGGGGAATTTCATTTGTAAAGGCACTATCATTGATTTGACACTCAGAAAATCGAAAAATCATTTAAAATCAGGTTTTGAATGTCTGTAACGGGTACAGTTATCATACCATACCCGGTGCAATAAATAAGACCAGAAGCAGCCAATAAGGACAAATCGGTTTTTCTAATTGAATGGAGAGTCATATCTTGAACGCTGTTGTTTTCTTCCTTTTTCTGGCAATTTGTTAAAGTAATGTCTGAGAATTCTACAAGACTTATCATCACGTTTAAGCTATTCTGCAAATAACAAATATTACTCTTTGGGGTGAATCACAGACAGTGCTTTAATAGGCTCACTGGGTCTATGGGGGATCATCACTCTGGCCTCTGTTGGATATCGTTAAATGCGGCACTGGCACATTTCACAAAATATTGAAATTTTCTTCTTCAATTTGCTATGATAGTCTAGGCCATTGGAAGAACAGAGATATATTTTACACATAAAAATAACCATACCCCAAAACAATAGGGACATTGATAGAGGGTAAGACATCCAGGTAACTGTAGGTCAACTTTTAAGTTTTCCATAACTTTTAATCACAAATGTGTATATTACATAATATTTTTGACTCGTACGCACTGATATTACAACCACAAAGGTGTTAGACCGATCAAACAGTGGGCATAGCGTGGAAACATGCGGCGTGCGTGTTCTTGGTGTTAAACGCCATTTTTCGTCGTCTGCTGCATATGTCGCCGGCGACGCTAATTAATAAAATAGTTCTGTTTTACCCCTAAGGAAACGGATTTGTCTTAATCATTTCGGGTGAAGCTTTTGTATATAAAAGTCGTACAACCGCAAAAATATATTTGAAATCTTGAGGCGCACTATTTTTTCAAATGTGCCGTGTCTCTTTAGCTGATTAACTAATGTGTATTTCCTGTTTGTAACATTCCATTACGAACAATTAAACAATCAATTTGAACCAATCAGATCAATAACTGTTTACCCATGATACCTTGAAAAGTTTTTGGCCGTCGTGCAACACAAAAGGTTGTCGACATAGGAAACTTCCTTTTTTAATCCTTACCAACCAGATGAACATATCTGTTCACATTTTACACCTCGTGTGAAACCTTTACAAAATGCTCAAAGATGACAAAATTGCATCATCAAGATCTGGGCCCCGTTTTAACAAAGATTTACGATCAATTGTAAGTTTGATTTATAGGCGTTACTCGATCCAAGCGTAAGTTTGAACTTCAAACTTACGCTTGATCGGTTACGCTTGATTACACTCGATCGTAATCTTTGTGAAACGGGCCCTGAATCAATATCGTATGTCAATGTTGCCTTGAAACCATCAACCATTTTGTGCAGACCTCTTGGCCAGGTATATCACTAGGAGCTAGGAAAATCCAATTCCCTTGGCACAGTTCACTAGCTTTCATTCACCAATGGTATTTAGAAAATACACCCCTGTATTTTTTTGGCTATGATTATTAATACCCATATCACACAGGCATTTCATGTCAATGTATGTACTAGTACAATCCCCTGACCGGGAATCATTGGTAGATGAGCAGTTATTGTATCTCATAGTGTAAGGGTCCTACCGCAGACTATATTAGGGGAATTTTTGAAACCTTAAATACAAATAATGCCCTTAATGAAAGTGGTTTCATGCTGCATGCAAGGTTCATATGCAGTCTGTGTAGTATATCCCAAGCAAATCTGACGTTCCCCCAAAAAACAGGAGGTACTGTTATTTTACTTGTTAGATCTTAGGGCCAATTTCCCCCTAATCAAAGCAGGGTCCGCTATTAAGTAGAGAGGGTTGGGATAGCGTCATGGGTTAAAAGATTTGCCACAGTGCTTAGAAGGGAAAGAATTAGCTTCAATGAATAGCATTGAAATTGAGAATTACATATATACATTTTGAAAGATGTTGTGCTGGAATCTTTCCATTTGTCAGCTGCCACGCTTCAGAACCATGTCAAAACGTGACAGTCAAACTATCAAATTATTCATCATGTCATCCCTCAAAATTACCAGTCATGGGTTTAAATATTCTAATATAGAAATAGAATCTGATGATGCAAAGCAGCTTCACACTTATTCATTAGAGAACAAGTGTTGGAAAAGGTACCAGATGATCAGAGAAAACATATCATGCAACAGGAGGTTCTAAACACTAATGAGATAGCAAATATTGGAGAAGAATATGCCGCATTGATCCTAATACTGAAAAGCATATATAGATGATAAGAACAAACGGATTTTGAGGAAGAGAAATTTCATCAAGAGGCCGTATCAGTAAAATTCTGTAACTTCAAATCAAACCAACATGTCAGGATACTGTCAACAAACAAAAGGACTCATGTCTCACTTCAAATCAAAACCAGGTTAATCAAAATTCAAACCAAAAGCAGAACAAGGGTCTAGGCAAGTACTGTGAAACCAGAATCAAATGCAAAAAACAAGGCTTAATTTTAATAATTTGCTACAACAATGAATGGTTCATGAACTTCACCAGGCCTCTGACTGTGACTTAGCAAATTTGGTGACATAAAAGGGCACCGCCATTGGACATTGTACGTCTAACCTATTTGTCCTGCGCACGCCATCTGCATACGCCATCGGACAAAGCATAGGACATTGCATAGCTAGCATAGTAGTGTGTGTGCCCACTGCATTATGGAGCCGTTGTTATGTTCCTTTGCGTCGAGGCTCTCGCAATATTCCCACAGCGGAAGCTCCAAAACTGAGTGTGATGAACGAACGTGAAAATAGGTTACGGGGATCGGCAGGCTGTTACAGTCAATTCCCATTGTTGTTCTTCCCAGACTTCACTATAAGAGGAAAGATAGATGGTTAATATGTAAATATCTTTCGAGATTCGGGGTTCAAAAAAAAAAAAAAACCCCAGACGTGAAAACTACGTTGGCAAAGTGTTAGTGTGAAAGGCGTTGGTGGTGTAATACAAGCTCTCACAGCCAAAGGTTCACATTGATTTGATATTATAGTAAGCTGTAACGTAGCCGAAGCAATGATAGGAATTGTTTCTAGACTGGTTTACCGACTGAAATCATGTATAGTGATAGAGGACTTATTAATCTCAAAGGCCATGAAAAACAGCATGATATTAAACAGTAGCAGGAACGCGCTACCATTCAACAGGACCAATGGTCTTGTATGCCAACAAATCCAACTGGGATAGTATTTTTACCGTATTTGTTTCATATCGTGAAGTACGTACCATCGGATTTCACGGGATATGCGCCGTTTCATCATATGTTCCGTAGACAAGTTAGAGGGCCATTCCATCTGTATTGTTAGATATGAATACAAACATGGTATAATGGATGGCAAAGGCTAAATTGAGGCCATTTGGAACAACATGCCAAAATGCCAAAAATGCCAAATTTATAACAAAAAGTCAATTCAATGTGGTGAAAAAGTCTTATAGTTGAGTAATAATTTCTTGGTCAAGCTACTAGGTACGCCCGCTTCCCCCCAAAACGGCGCACCACTGGGTTGCACGAAGACGCGCAGTTAATTCACGCAACAAGCAACTCGCATCGTTACGCCAGGGCCAAGAAATTAATTACTCAAACTATAGTATTTTGCCAGAAAAGTTCGGGAAAATTACCAAAAAGTGGATGATTTCAATTATTCTGAATTTGCCTAACAAAACCAAAACCACCCGGTGTTTGCATGCAAATATGAACAGAAATACTATCATTGTGAACAAGCCAACGATATTAAACAATGCCAAACTCAATTCCACTTATGCACAGAAACATATTTGAAACATGTAGATATCGTACTGTCCAAAAGTCATTTAAATGCGTGAAGGACGTTAGGAGATGCCTACAGTAGAGGATTGTAATGAATTTGTTTTGCTTGCCATTTGCATGCGTGGTACCTTCCTGTCAGGTTTGAGGCATAAGCCTAAGGGAGGGTAATTATTTACACCGTGGGAGGGGAATGGAGATTTGAGGGGGAACCCGAAAAAAAATTGTAAGAGAGCGGGGGAACGTGAAATTTTTTCTCAACGAGAGAGAGGGAACATGACTTGTAAATGGGTAAATCAGCATGATCAAGGGCGAGTGTGAAATTTTGAAGCAAGAAGCGAGGGGGGAACGCGAAAATTTTTGCCGAAAAAAGTTGAAATACCCCCCCCCCCGGCCATAAATACTGACCGCTCCCGCATGTGTAAAATGTAGTACCAGTGATAATTTTTGATTATAGTTAAAGAAAACTAATCAGGTACTACTTTTATGTCTTTCCTACTTATGGCATGGAAGTGAATCAGAGGATACGATTTCAGTTGAAAAAGTAGACAGGAACCCATTATATTAAATTAAATATTAAGTAATTAGCGTGCATTTTGTATCAAAAGAATAAAAAAAATAAACAAAGGTAAGTTGTCTCCTTTTCTGAACTGTTTTGTTTTTGTTTGTTTTTGTACGTGTTCTTGGCAATCTTATACACGTTGTCCCCATCTCTTGACGGCCTTGTTTGGTACAAATATCCCTGGTGGTTCCTGGCTGTGCAGTACAAATCCTTAAAGAGACACTATGTATAAACAATATTCAGGAAACTGAATGCCCTTATTGAAAACGCGTGGTCACAAATTTGAAACCAAGTTGGGTTTTTAAATTTTGTAAAAAAGGAAAACGCAGCTGTTATTACTGTCCTTGTACTTTACTTCTCGCCAAGAAAGGGACTTACGGCCAGCATTATCAAATTGGAAAATCATGCTCATCACCTTACTATAGAGACAATTTGCATGTCGAATCCTGGCTAATCACCTTGTCACTTGCCATATCAATATTTTACCACAAGCCTGAAGTACAATTTTTGAATCCCGGTCTGAATTCTTTTGAATGTGTCACAAAACATGGTAGATACAGTGTAAATTCTGGAGGAATGTACCCCCCCCCCACCCCCCCTAAAAAAATACCCCCCCCCGCCCCCCCCCCCCCCCCCCCCCCCCTCAACATCTTGATTTCCCATGGCAGGAAATGCCACGGACTCTTACGGTTTTTACAGAAAGTAAACTCCCAAATTGTTTTCAATTTGTGGAAGTTATTTCAGTAAGGTCCTTTTGCGTTATGTCTATATTTTGTCCATGCCATTGTGTCCCTTTCAACCACACGTTTTTCTTAACGAACTTCCAGAGATTGCTGTCAAAGTATAATTGAAAATCACATAAATTATTTTACCTACATAAAATCGACTTATAATGCGCCTATCAACTGCACATCAAGCGCAATCAAAACTACGGCCGAAGCAGAAACATACACCAAGAGAAATAGAAACAGAAACAAGAAAAACTTAAGCATCACGAGAAAACAAATAAAATTTAAGCAGCTTTTGAACGTAAAAATGGAACGGGCTTCTCTGAATGGATGGGAATATTATTCCAAGTTTGTTGGACCAGCGACTGTGAAAGCACTCTGTCACCAAAACGACGCTTTGTTCTAGGAATGTGGAGTCTGGTTAATCAGCAGATGACCGAAGATAACGCTTGGACTGTGTGTGTGGTGAAAAATAATATCAAAGAAAGGTTTTTGTGCAGAGTCAATGACCAATGATCCATAATACTAATAATTTGAAATGACACTGTTGATGGACAGAGCCATGAAGCTTAGTCAAGTAAGGAGATATGTGCTCCCTTCTCCTTACCCGACGAATCAACCTTGCAGCCTTGTTCTGGATTTTCTCAAACTTTAAAATTGCCACCTGTGATGCCATAGAGGAGTGATTGCCATAGTCAGACGAGACGTAACAATAGGAATCGACAATATGGTGGCAACTGTCCCGGTCTAAGTAAGTACGAATACTAGCGATATTTCCTACGCTGTTAATTAAGGGTGCGGCATAGTCCCCTGACTTGAGTATTCATCGAACCATCCCTGTCCATGATACATACCAAGATTTCTGACTGAGTCTGTTGGTTCAACAACAGTGTGGACAACCAGTAGAGAAAGAGAGGGTATAAACTTAAATTAGGTCAGAACCCACAATAACTAAGAATTCGTTTTCTCCATATCAGTTTTTTTTAACTTGTTGATATCATCCAGTTGTGAATTCAGTAATACACAATTCCTTGTTCTAAGGCATTAGAAACATTCAGCGTGGTTAGCGGGTCAAATGATTGTATAAATTTGTGTGTCGTCTGCGGATATATATGAAAAGAGAGATTGTATTTACGAATGAATCACCAAGCGGGAAGCTATATGTTGTAAAACAAAAATTTTAATGGCCCCTGATTGACCTTTGGGGGTCCACCCAACCATCCAAAGAAACATTTCAGAAAATGTCTTTTCATCGACACCACGGCTGTAACGATTGGAACAATATGATTTAAACCAAGAAAGAGGCGAGCCGGAGGCGAGCCAACAACACCAAGGTAAGTTTGGAATCTATGAAATAGAGTATTTTGGTCTATGGTGTCAAAAGCAACCGTAAGATCGAGCAGGACTAACAAAACAACTTATTTTTATCTAGCTCACGAAAAATATCCATTGCCACTTAGGGAGGCGGTCTCAGTGCTGTGCCCTTTGATGATACGCAGACTGCTAGGGGTTTCACAAAACCATTGGTGTTTAAGGAGGTTTTAAATTGAGACGCCAAACTACTCTCGATACCTTGGCCAGAAAAAGGGAATATTGGAGACAGGCCGTAATTTTTTAAAATGTTTTGATCTAAAGAAGGCTTTCTGAAATTGGAGAAAAACATAGCATGTCTGAGCATATTAGGAAAAATGCCAGATGACAAAGACATGTTGACTATGTTAGTAATGGTAGCCGCAACAACAGGCAGAAGCGTTGAGCAGCAAAAGTAGGGCAAGTGATCAAGCACACACGTTTTATTTGGGAGGCGTCTGATAAGGTTTCAAAATCACTGAAAGAAACAGCTCAACACAGACAATGTTGAGTTGGGGGATAATTACCTCCCACGGTATCAATAGGACCAGTAACACTTACATTATCAGGTAATTACGAATGTTGATAATTTTCTCCTTGAAAAAGGAACCAAACTTGTTTGACAATATCTCAGCAGATTCATACACAGGAAGGCCTTATTAGATATGTTTAAAAGATTGTCAACAGTACGAAACCAATCCTTGCTGTTACCCTCGGCTATCTGGTCATTTAAAGAAATTTCTTTTGGACTCGGCATCATATATGGAAAAGAGCATTGCTCCAATAATTGGTACGATCCCCATCACTATTTGGAAATTGCCGCCATTTTCTCGCAAGTGTCTGCGAGCACGCTAGCACTTAAAATATCTTCATGAACCAAGGAGCCGACAACGACAGATCTCGTTTTGGTCTTGTCGGGAGGCATACTTGTAGGGAGCATTTCAAATAGAAAATATTAAAACACACGTGCCAAAAAATATGACGAGTTAGATACTGTACGTTATTTGTTCCAAACATCCAAGCCCAGAAATATATTGTCATATGATTAATGGGTAGAAAATAATAATATCAACATTGTTACTATGTCAGAGATATTGGATTCTTATGCCAATGCTTTTTTTCCACGACAACTCAACGACCCCCTCGTACTTAAAATGCATATAGCATAGAAGCATGACAGTGAGAAAATAATAAAATATATATTGTTAAAGGTCCATGGCCCGATCGCTAACAGCCTCGTTCCCAGAAGCCCCAGATTTTACCGGAATGGTCAACATTTTGATATCAGAAGAAAGCCATATTTTTTATTACCCTGCTGAAATATTAGGGCCGTAGGATGTTCG
>JAMKCH010043895.1:0-26493 GCA_023653785.1 Ophioderma brevispina | reverse complement strand
CCATCATGGCCCTTTCCCCAACACCAACGACTAGCCGGACAGCTTCATCAAAGTTAGAATAATGTACAGTGCAATACTCCCTATCAATACCTTCATTGATGGAACCCCACCCCTCTCTGGATATCCGACCAAGATGCTGAATAAACGAAAAATTGGCCTGGCTCAGCCTAGGTATGACAACCAATGGGAGAAAAAGAGCAATAATTAGATTTGAAAATGGGCGACAAAGAACAGGGAAACGGGCAATCCGCTTTAAACGAACTTCTTGGAAATTTCTGTCCAAAAGACAAACCGAAGTATTTGAGCCACTGATTTTAAATTTGGGGAATCACGAGCAGTACGATCGCCCATGTTATTCCCAATCTGAAACCATCTGAAAAACCTGAAGCCAAAATGCGAGCAGCATTCTTTTTAGGATATATTGAAGTAATGGCAAAAAGACATGAAGCTTAATGGGTTGTGGATATTTGCAACAAGGATACAAGGGGCGAAAAGGCAGTGACATGAAACTTCTAGAACTTGGCACCGTTTTAAGGATTGTGCACCATGTCCACCTTCGTTGCATCGAATGCAAACGTGTTTGTTTTGTAGATGTCACTGGGGGTGGAAACAACCTGCTTGTTGAAGCGAAAAACTTCGCCCACACCACTGAACTGGTTTTTGGATGGTTGTGATTGGCAAAGGATGAGGCTTTTACTTGACTTGGTTGAACCCTGACTAAAATTTGATAAGGCTACGAAAGGTCGAAACGCCCCGGCCTGCACCCCGGCTGAAAATTGCCTATTGGAAAGCCTTCAAAGCTGGCGAGGTATATATAAAGCCCAGAGTTCGCAATCAATAATGGACCATGACCTTTGTGGGTTTGCTTGCTGGCGAGCATACGAAACTGTGTATCATAACTGCGCACACCAAAACCACCAAAAAGTGATGAAGCTGCTGGCCTGATATTGTGGGCAGACTTGAGTAACTCTTGAACTCTATGAGGATGGACACTCAGCATCAGGTAAACGAGGAAACAAAAGAAAATGCATTTGTCAACCATTGTATTGAGGGAATGGTACGTTGGACTATTATTCTCCACACTATTTGCCATCATTATTAACAGCAATGATAAGTTGGCTGTTTAAATCGTTTGCAAGTTATCACCCTTCTCGAGTAGGAATCCAAAAGCAATGAAACTCACTGTTAATATTTGGTCTTAACGACTGCGGCCAATTCATCACGAGGGGCTTACAAATTGATAACAATTGAATTTGAGAAATCACGATCAGCCGACGTCGGGGACGATCGGCGCAATAGAGCTTTGAGCTGATAAATTTGATACAGAAATTACTGCATACAACAGTACTAACACCTAATAAAGTCTTATTATCAAAAGGCTCACCGGCCCGTTCCCCGTCCTGCAAAGAGAAGCGGCATCCATGTTCAAGGACGCAACCAACGGCACCGGACAGAGGTAGTGATTTAGAGGTAGATGTACTGGCCAGACCCGGTTAGACCGATATTGCGTGTCCTATGATGAATTTGCGCAAGCACTCCCGGCCACGTTAGAGGAAACAATGTGACGATATGGGTAAGGTAGTGCATTCCCGACGATTGTGCAGCGTTGTTTTGATCACCATCTTGGGTTGCCGCAGAACGAATCTCACCACTTCGTGGTTGTTGCGTCGCAGAATTTACGCCTGGTTGGTAGTTAGTTAAAGAGACGAAGCAGGAAGAAACATTTTGGCACTTCGGATTGCGATTGCGTTGGTTACATCGGACTGAGTACTCACCCGAGTGTGTGTCTCATTAGCAGATTTGAACTTCTACACTTACGGAGGAATCTCCCGCTGATTTATGATTACTAGCGGAAATGAACGCAACCCGCGGAAGTTTCCACACCAGGATCATTACCAGTTAGATATCTCACTCGCCCCTTGCTCAGTGAACGGGTTTGGCGAATGGGTACCAAATTTGTTGAAAAGCTTTACGTTAGTTGCGACGCCTTATACCCCTTGTAAATAACAGAAAGAAATGTTCGATATTGTGAAGAACTAGACAGTTAATAATACAGTTTTCCAACAAAACTCGATTTGTTGCAATAAGTTAAGATGACTAACAACAAGAGTAATGAACAGTAGTTAATGGCAATTAGAAATGTCCCAAACCACGTCCACACTGCTTGGTATTAGATAGCGAATGCGACGATGAAAGGAGACAAAAGCGAAACAAGAAATCGAGCACAAACATTTGCATTAATAAATGCCTAAGGAAAAAGGGGAGTCCTGGCGAGCAGTAAGCATGAAGGACATAACTATTTATTCTGCGGGGGGGGGGTAAATTCGTTTTTCTTTCGATGGGACTACATAAAACGATTAATTTAAAAAAATACTTAAAAAAATACACATTATTGAACCAAACTTGCTTTTTACAGCAGAAAAAAAAATACAGGTCATCGAGGACACGCCCCCCATATGGGCTGAGCCTGTGAAGCCCACCTGTAGCCCGCCCACCCACAACCCTATATGGGGCCATATAAAAAAACCCTTGTTGAAACCCCATGTCCTAGATCCCACACAGACCCTTGAATAACCCACATGGACCCATTTGGGGTGCCCACTTGTAACCCAAGCACATATACCCATTTATAGCCCACAATGGATTCCACCCTGGGTTGCCCCAATTGAAGCCCTAGCCACATTAAGCCCCCTGCCCATGTTAAACACATGTGGGCCCCAGAAGGGCATGTTGGCTGGGGTCAGTAGGGTCTTTATTTAGAGAGTTCGTTCATGCCCGACTACATTTGGTTTGACACCTTTAGTACTTATATGGACCCTCTACATTAATGCAAACTGAAAGGGTTGTTAGAGGCTCAAATTTTGGTTTGTCACTTTTTCAATAGGGGCCAATTTAAGGTTACACAGGGGTAAAAGGGGTGTGGAGGAGCGCTCGCACCTAGGGGGTTCTAATGGAAATTCGTATAGCTGTAATATAGGCTACAGCAATGCCCAGAATGGGTCCAAAATTAATGTCAAATTTGCCTGAAACGCGGATTAGTTTGGGAGATAAATTGCATTTAAAAACTCCGTACATTTCAGGACCGTATGTAAGACAAAGGTTCCTGTGAGCGTTTTCGTGTTATTTTAATTTCTATCGCATTAAGTTATTACATATGGCCCTTTATCAAAAAATATACGGTACCCCAAATTTCTGCGCATTTTAATGTATATTAATGTAAACTGAATATGATCTCCCATTTAATAAAATTCTTATAAAACTTAAAGGTTACATGAAAGTTTAACGGGTGCCGAGAATATACTTCTTTGATCATTAGGAAACACCACTTTGCAGTCCTGATAGAATCTTCAAATTCAAGATGGTGCCAAAAACGGACCCTTAAAAGTAAAAAGCTTAAGCGATCCTGACAGGATAAACAGAGAGAAGGCCGCGCTCAGTTTTGACATTGCGTTATTAAAGGAAATGGCACTTTTAGAGGAATTTAAGTGTAGGCTTCAATGGGAAATCGATTTTTTTTATTAAAAAACCCCCCCCCCAAAAAAAAAACGGGAGAGAGAACGGGAGAGAGAACGGGAAATACACTTATTCTGATGATGTGTATTGATTAATATACATCTCCCTGTAAGGGGGGGCATTTAAAGCAAAACAGCCACATTTTGAAGAACGCCCCCCAATTATTCAAAATTTGAGAATTTGCACATTTATGATGGTAATTGTCTAGTAAGACATCAGTAATTGTCTAGTAAACTGGTAATGCTCAAAAATGCGTTGTTGGTCGTAGAAGAAGCGACTTGTAATAATCGGGATCCCTGATTGAATTTAATGGCGGAGCAGGGAAACGCCAAATTTATGTTCGTCCAGGATGAACTAGTGTAATTCACCTTACGAAAATGATCTTGAATGGGCTGCAACGAGGAACAACTAATGGATGAGGGTAGACACGCATATGGCGCAATTTCCCGGCTATTTCATATCGGAAGGAGTTTTATTTATTATTGATAAATCATTTGAAGTTAACATAAGTACAAATAACAAAAGGGACGGCAGGCAAAGAATGCCAAGGGAACAACAAAAGGAGACCCTGAGATCGAAGAGTGCGTACACCACCTCTGCATACTGGTCAAATATTACAATACAAAATGAATAAGAATTAAAAATTAGAAATATTTTATAAAATACAAAAACATACATAAAAAAAACCAAGGAGTACCTCCATATGCGCATAATCGCAACACACCCGCCAGCAAAGCACATAACTTCCCTCACCCACCGAAACATGCATAGCGCACACTGCATACAGTCATACCATCCACCTGAATACACTTAGAGAGAACACACACGCAATGGGCACACTATAATCACATGAAAAGCAAAATGGACTTCTGCACAGACTTCACATACCAGTTCATATTGCACTAATAGCACAAGATAGTGTGCCCCCCAACACCCATGCACACATGGATTTTGATTGTTTGAAATGATCACGCAATTTTAAACCTTGAACAATTAAAAAAGTATGCAACAAAAGGGAATCAGTGACTGGTATGGTAAGTCGGAACCATTTCGTAGGAAAGTTGCTCACAGGGGTGTCTTGTGTTCACCGGATTTTATTTTTCAGGGATGGAATTGGAATCAGTACAAACAACAGTGCAAAGCACGTGGCCACGACGACAAAATAGACCACACTTAACGTCTCTGGATTAGATAATCAGGGTTGATGGTTGAGAGTTTATAGTCTTGTTCTACTACGCCTTTGGTGAAGAAGTGCTCTGGTTGGTAGGGTAGCAGGTCTTTGCACCACGTTAAAGTGGCATTTTTAAGGTTTGGGTGGTAGTGTGAGACCAATTACTTGTTGTGTGAACAATAGTCAAGAATTGGAAGAACATACAGGGGGATTGCACCTGCTACATGCCTGAATTAAACCAAGAGGTATGGCACGCGCCACGTATCAAATCATGGTTTCATGCGCTGTTGATATGAGTTACCCCGCTTATAGGGCCTATGTGGAGTTAGTTACAGCGCTTGCCTATCCCAGTTGAACCTACTATGTGCGAGTGTCATTAAATCTTGTCTAGAATAAATCATGTCCAGAAAAATCATGCCGAGTTTTTTAAAAAACTGGACATGATTTTTTTCAACATGTGCAACTGGACATCGATTTTTTTTTTTTTTTTCAAAGGAAGCAAATCGACATGATTTTTTTTCTCAAAATGAGCAAAACTCGACCATGGATTTTTTTTTTCTAAACATGAGCAAAACTCGACATGATGTTTTTACACATTACACCAACAAATCATGTCGAGTTTTCCTCATGTTGAGAAAAAAAATCATGTCGAGATTTTTGGATGAAATCTGGCATGATTTATGGAAAACACTCCAAATAAGAGAGCAAAAACTCGATGTTATGAGGGGCACAAAGCAACGGGGACATTATAAGCGCTGAAACTCGGAAATATGAAGCTTGCACACTCGACATATGGCCGCGAGGAAAACTCGATACACAGGCGCGTGAACTCGACATGCGCGGGAAAAAAAATCGCAATGATTTGATACGTGGAGCGTGGCCCATAAGAAGTTGTTGCTCCTGCAACAACATCTTTAAAACATGAATGTCCCACTTCAGATCTTTGGAGATTTGATGACACCAAGAAGGGGCAAAGAACCACTTATTCAAGGGCACATCATCAATAGAGTAAGATAAGAGGGCTGGATATGACGGTGCGTTTTTCTAGAAGATTGCACATGAATTTAAATTTGTGTTGGGGTTCAAACTAAAGTGTATTTTGGTGGACCAGCTGTATAATTTGTTATTGTTCCCAGCCAGCCGTTGAATATTATGGAGATCTCCGCGATAGTAGTTATTTTCATACAAAATTCCTTTCTTTTGCGACACATAGAGAGTTTTTGAGGTCTTACCATTCACCCGTGTGTTTACCAATACCAATGCAACTGTGTAAAATCTCAAATTCCGGAAATTGGGGGGCGCTCTTAAAAATGTGCTGTTATTGCTTTAAACAATTTCTCCATCGAGGGGTTGCATAAAATAGAAAGAAGAGCATAAAACAGTTCATTCATGATTTTACCTCACCAACCCGGACAAGCTTTTACCGGACACTCAACAATATTTAAAGGAGTCTAGGTTTCCGCCGGGCACCACTACGGCATTGCGATACAAGCCAAACAATTACAAAATTATTATGAGCAAAATGAGATGAGATTGAAATGTAAGTTGAGAATTTGGCCCAAGGCCATGATTCCTGTGCTTTGGAATAGCGCTTATTACAAGTGACCCAACAAACTTAACCAGGTTAAATTAATGAAGCTGTGGCGCGCTTTTAAAATTATGAGCTCTAATGATGTTGCAAGAAGAAGAAGTCGTTTGTGGCCAATTATTCCCAAGCATAATAGCTTGTGCTTACTCTACCAGAACAAGATACACTGTATACCCAGAACTCACTGTTGTATTGGTTATTCAGAAAAAAACTTTGCACAAGAGTTAGTATTATGTAATAGTCAAACAGATTTTCCCTGAGCTCTTAACCATAGCAAATGTCCCCACCGGTATAGTAACTCTGATCATTAATGAAAGCCTGTTGCAATATATCTTGAATATAATCTCAGTGAGATTTTGAAGTTGTATGAATTATTTATAGCTGTGGTATGCTACTTAGAACTCTCAACTCTCCCTCCATTTTTGAGGTTGTTTTCAATGTTTAGCTTGTTATTGCAATTTTAGAGAAAGATGAATACCTCATGAAAAACCGATCTTTTGTGTCACGCATTAATATCGCAAAACGACAATTCACCAGCCTAGTTACAACTATTGAGGCGCTTCTCTATCTTATCCTTGCCTTGGTCCCCTTACCATAATTATATGTACAATTATTTGGGTACATCCAAAATAAAATGTGTATATCAAAGTGTGAAATATATGTTCTTTGCCGAATAGAAACTCTTGTCTTGCATCCCTGTTTTTGTTAACAATAGATAAATCCAAGATGATGCCAATACGGAGTTTTCAGAATTTTTTAAACCTAGAAATTACTATATGTTCACTGCAATTATATTTAGTTATGTAGTGGTGTTGCTGATGAGCTTGCACCGACACCTTGTTTTCTTCTCTAGCAGCAATCGGTGGACGTTGGCGATGTGCCTGATGATTGGAGGAATGGGCCACGTTTCACTATCTAATCTTTACAATAACGGTGTTTTATCGCGAACCGCAATTACTGCCCTAAAATCCTTCGCTGGCTTGTGCTGTCAAAGCGTCTTGGCATATTGTTCCTTTGCCGATATAAAACAATCTTAGTCAACATAAGCTTCACCTTGAGTGCTTATCGGCTGTTTACCCCAACTGATTACAATCCGGTAAATTTGTCCACGACTCTTGACGCATGGGTCACACTGATGTTGGACTATTGGATTTTAGGTATAGACTTTTTCGACAAGAAGTTTCACACATCGCCACTTGTTGTCAACTTGCACTTCAATGACATCAGGGCAGGGGCTTTACACTTAACTGGAGAACACCTCATCTAGAATACGTCCTCTTGCTCATGGCAGCATTGTATATCATAACTTCACACACCTGAGGGACCATAGCATCTTACAAGACGATCTCAGAAACGTTCAACTTGGTCACCTGATTAGTTGATGGAATTCAGTGTGAAAAAGTGTGCCATCCACAGCATTACCAAGAAGACTCCAGCCTGTTCCAGAACACAATCTTTGAATCCAGTTTTTGATAGAGTCAATCATCATGATTACTTGGTGTTATCACTTACAATTATCATCTTATCTACTCTTGGAATATCCACTGGCCCAAGATATCACCAAAAGCCTGTCAAACCTTGGTCTTCTTTGAACAATTCTCGGTCCATGTACACGGAAGCAAAAAAAAAAGAGCTTATTGACGTCCCTTAGTTCGGGCCAGTCGTTAGAATATGCATCTGAGGCATGGAACCAACCCCCATACTACATCTATATTGAATAGCCTTGAGCAAGTATAACACGTACTGCTTGCCCGTGTTCATCTATGTAGATTATCGTCGAACTACCATGTTTTTTCTCCTCATCAGTAACATTGGATGGGAACCCCTTCATAGCACGCCGAATCCTAGCTCATCCGCTCTGTTCTTCCAGATCATCACAACCGCGCCATATATTCTTTCCTCCACCCTTGTGTCCAGCCTGCAAGTTCTTCTCACGATAGACTCCTAGTCCCTTTGCAACCATTGATTCATACAAGTTTTTATTTGTCCGCGCTTCAATCCGTTATGGATTCAATTTCTTCCAGTCATGTCTGCAATCCTGGTACTGCTTCTTCCACAATGGCTCCAGAGCTGTGGATGTCACCATGGTCCTGTATATAGTGCACCTTCATTTTGGTGACTCTTACTTGGTATGGTGTTAGTTTATATCTTTCACTTCAGTTTTGCATCCACCCTTGTTTATGACGTTATCTGCACAATCCAAGTTTAGGTCTAAGTAGCTGCAAGTGGATTATTCAAGATTCAATACTGACAAGCAAAACATCTGATTTATTTGCGATTGTCTATTTAACATATCACTGATAGTGCCTTTGCACTATTAAATTCAACCTAGCTATCAAGTTCTAGGGTTGGGCGATTCAGGGGATTTGTGGATAACCTCCCCACACACACTGAACGAAGGAGAGGCCTGATATGCCAACTTAACACCAATCAAGTACCAGCGCACTTTACTTACTGTACTTACCTTCGTGTTCGCTGTGTTAATTACTGCCACATCGCTGAAAGTGGACGTTAGACCGTTCGAGGATGAAGGGTAAACGTATGCAAAGATTCTTCTGCATAAATACATTGTTTTTGCCTTTACTACATGAAAAATGAGAATTGTTCCTATTCCCAACGCGGTTTTCAAAAGTAGGCCCAACTCAGAATAAAGTGACTGTCATGTAACTAATGAACCAAATTGTCAGTCTGGGTTATCAGATGTTCATTCAATGTTATTTGCTAAGCCATAGCAACACAATTGTGCAAGAAATTCAAATAAAAATGATGTCTGACTTTCAAATAATTGCATGAGAAAACATTTTTGTGTGGTTAGTCGATAGAAAATGACGAGAGGATGAGAGGATAACATAATAAGGTTCTAGAAAGGAGGAGGGACATGCATTTGCACCGGGGGCTTGTATGAGGGAAATACAAAGTAGGTATACTTGGATTAAAGTCTATCCCAACATTTTGGTCACATCCTAGGGATATAATATATAATATATATATTTAAATATATATATATATAAAATGTAAGAAATTGGAATAGCGTGAGACGTGTGCAGTTAGTATCAGGTTTTATTGTGCCATAGCTATGCCCCCTCCGGGCTTCATCAGTGATGTAAACGATAGAATAAAGCCGAAAGAGAATACAATAATAATAAAATAAATATATATATGGTGCTGGGGAGAGATTGATGACAGCGCGGATTTAGCAGTTTAATCGCAAAATATAATTATATATATATATATAATATTATATATATTATAGATATAGATATATATACATATTATATATATCTAGATGAGATGATAATATATAGATATATTATATATATATATAGATTATATATTTAATATAGATATATATCTATATATATATATAATATATACATATAATAAATGCCTTCACAGGAATATGGAACAAAAAGACACAGAAAACACAGATTCAAACACAAACCAATGGAAATAATTTTTTTTAACCAGGAAGGCGTATATGATGAAAATTAGGGAAACGGACGTGAACCAGAAAATACATCATATAAACCGAACATGAAAAAGGTTAACTATGATAAGAAACGTTAACGAATGGAATGGTATAATACCCGCGACCTATATTGATCGGTCGCACTCCGGGATTTGCTCCGTTATTGCACTACTCCCCAAGGACTGAAACTTTTGCATTGGAGATATGGAGAAGAAAATTCTACCCTTGAAAAATTCTTTCAGGCTTTGACGTGATGGATTAACATTTTCTTGAAAGGTGATTGAGAAAATATCAAAATGCCCACAACTATATGGATGATTTGTAAAAGGATTAGGCTGCTGTTCAGATATAACTGAACTTTGCCTATTCAACAAAGTAGAACCGTTCACTCCAGTATTCAGAGGGAGGGTAATAATAGCCTGGTTTATGACACGACTGCGACCGTTACTAAATAAGTGGGTGAACATGCGTGTATACATTTACCCAGCTCAAGCGAAATTAGCGCTATATCCACGAAAACCTGTTTACAGAGGATATAGTACTGTACTAGTAAGATTACTCTGAAAATATAAAATAATTATGATGCAAACTTACAATGTAGCACCAGTGAGAAGAAAATACAAATCAATGAGTCAGTTAAAGTCTGACTTCAGATATTCAAAAATATATTTTTGGGTAGTAATCTTGTAGTAATTAAAATAGTCAACTTGAACTAAAGATACAGCACCTAAAATGCTTAATGCAAAGTTAGAGATGAATCGGATTTTTCGTTTGCATGCAGTACAACATTTATTGAGTAGATATAACAGTGCATAGTGGATACCGTGTATAACCAAAAGTTCCGGATCCGGAAGTTTTAAACAAAGTTGTCGATTTTCTATATGAAGACTTCGATTTGAGCTTAGTATTTCACCCAGTGATTATATAGGGACAAGGCATTGTATGTACAGTGCAAAAACACAATTGGTTTTTAAAATGAGGGCGCCCTCCTTGGGAAATATCTGAGTCGCCTTTAATGTGGCGTCATCATGATGATCGAGGACTTAAAGGGCGCAGCAACACCACTAAATAATCGGCTCCATTGAAATACACGTAAAAATACCACATCGCGCCGCTGAATTTGACACCCCGCGCGTCGTGACAATATGTTGAATATTATGAATTCATTTCCTATAGATCACAACTAACACTTTCGAATAAGTATAAGTTTCATTTTTTGATATATTTAGTAGAGATTTTAAGAGGGAAAAGGGCATATGAACAGCGCCACCACAATTTTGAGCCGACGTGTACGCCTAATAGCCGCTTTCGACAGGGCGGGAAGTCGAGGGCCTAGTTTCTACAACCGAATCGAATTTCCAAATTTTGTGATAATTCAGCGAGTGGTCCGCTTATACTCTTTCACTTGTATTCTAAAATAAACCCTTCACTAGGAACCCGGTCCCCAAAGGACTGCAAGATATCTAAACATGGTTTTGTTATTTTTCCGGAACTCATCCATACCATTCCCCCAAAAGTGGAGTGATTAGTGTTGTGCGCCCTTCGAACAACTGATAAACTTGTTTTTGATTTTTCTGATTTTTTTTATTTTTTTTATGGACATTTTTAAGAAAAAGTGTCATTTTTTTTGTCGTCCCCACGACCATTAAACGGTTATAGATCTCCAAGTAAATTGATAATATTCTAAAATCTCCCCATATTTTTGTGCATTTTGGCGCTCTTTACTGGGCGTTTAACCCAAAGAAATCCAGCTGTTAAAACACGTTGTTTTGGAACTCAAGTAGGATTTGTGTGAGATTCAAACATCTTTTGAATTATCTTCAAGCTCAGTCGACATATCACTTAAATAATGGATATTCTTATTTTCATTCACTGTCACCCCCCCCCCCCCCGCAATCGGCTGTCACTATCTCGTGTATTACAGGATTGGCCGTTCAAATAATAAGGGGGTAGTGGTGGTAAACTAGTAATTTTCGCATCTTTGGATTAGCTCTTATTCTACTTCTTTTCTTTAACATGTTTCATATAAAGTCAAGAAAATCTACAATGTTGTTTTTCTTCGTGAAATAACACCTCTAGGATATGGGTGAGTATAAATTACAATGTTAAACCTCGACGCACGCTTTTTTGGTCAGCAATGAAGGAAAACGCGGTTTTGACACCTCGCTTTTCCCTCGTGTACTCCTCATAGCCGCTTTGACCAGTAGGCCAGGAAGTCGAGGGCATAGTTTCTACAAAAACCGAATCGAATTTCCACATTTTGTGATAATCTCAGCGCGGTCAAGCTATACTCTTTCACTTTATTATATAATATAACACACCTCACTACGTGGGACGGTCCCCAAAGGACTGCAATATCTCAAACATGTTTTTTTATTTTAACCGGTGTGAAAGCAGAGTATAGACGATAACGGATAAGCGTGAAACTAATTTACGTGAAGATTCAACTGAAAATCGATTGCCCTATTGTCACCATTGTTCCGGACTATGAGTACGGCGCTCGCGGCCGGACAATAATTACTTCTACCAGGAACACATACCATTCCCCCAAAACGTGGAGTGATTTATTGTTTGCGCCTTCGCACACACTTGATACATTGTTTTGATTTTTTTCTTCGATTTTTGACAAGCATTGACTTTTTAAGAAGAAAAAGTGTCATTTTTTTTTTTTTTTTAAAATTTAAGGGTTTTGTATGTTTATAACAAGTAAATTGAATATATATTCTCAAATATCCCATTTTTGTGCATTTTGGCGCTCTTTAATGCGTTTTACCCAAAGAAATACAGCTGTTAAAATACGTTTTTTGGGCATAAGTTGATTGTGTGAGATTCAAACATCGTTGAATTATCTTCAAGAAAGTATAATACATCGAACACCAGCTTAAGTAGGATTGCCTTATTTCACTTTTTCCCCCCCCCCCCCCCCGCCCCCCCCGCATCGTCTGTCACTATAGCGCGTGTATGACACGATTGCCGTGCAAATAATAAGGGGTATGGTTGGGAAACTAGTAATTTTCGCCATCTTTGATGATCTCCTTTTTCTACTTCTTTCTTCTTACATATTTCCTATAAAGTCAGAAATCTACAATGTTGTTTTCTTCTTGAAAATACCTCTAGGGATATGGGTGAGTATTAAATTACAATGTTTTACACTCGACGCAAGCACGCTTTTTTGTCAAGAAAAACATTAATGAAGGGAAACGCGGGTTTTTGAACATCTCGCTTCCCTAAAAAACAAGAAACAAAGCGAATTGGACTAGATAACTAGCCATTCAATTAGCATTTTTAGTCATAAACACACACCACGCCATGTACATTGAATTTTCAATGTACTTCCTTATTTCGCGCGAAGCGTGGTCACAACCCCGTATCTCAACAGGATTTCAGACAAATTGCAGTCCATACGAAAACACAGCCATAAATCGACCATTTTCATTAGCACCTTTTCTTCAAGCGATTTCCTTTATTAAATCGTTAAAATTGGATTTGTTCAATGCATTTTGGGTCAAATATAGAATGTCTAATTATAAAATCCTCAAAAAATTAAATATCTGAGGTCTTTGCAGACTCGAATTCGCAAAAATTCACACTCCAGTATGAGGTTTAGAAGGCGCAACGCACCACTAAACAATCGCTCCATTGAAATACAACGTAAAATACCAAATCGCGCCCCGCTGATTTGCACCCCCCGTGACAATAGTCGAATATTATGAATTCATTTCCTATAGATCACAACTAAAACTTTCGAATAAGTTTCTTTTTTGATATCATTCTAGTAGAGATTTTAAGAAAGGGCATATGAACACGCTAACCCACTATTTTGAGCCGACGTGTACGCCTCATAGCCGCTTTTCGCCCAGGCCGGAAGTCGAGGGCGAGTTTTCTACACCGAATCATTTCCAAATTTTGTGATAATCTCAGCGATAGTCCCAAGCTATACTCTTATCACTTTTTATAATATAACACCCTCACTAAGGACCGCCCCAAAGGACTGCAATAGATCTCAAACATGTTTTGGTTATTTTACCGGAACTACCTTCCATTTCCCCCAAAACGTGGAGTGATTTATAGTGTTGTCGGCCCATCGAACCACACTTGTAGTAACATTGTTTTTTTTTGCTTTTTTTTCTGATTGTTTGACAACATTGACATTTTATAAAGGAAATGGCATTTTTTGCTTCCCCACGACACATGAACAGGGAGTTATGGTTCTCCAAGTAAATTGATTATATTCTAAAATTCGCATTTTGTGCATTTTGGCGCTCTTTACTGCGTTTACCCAAGAATCAGCTGTTAAACAACTTTGTTTGTGGAATTAAGTATAAGGTAGAAAATGAAGAATTCAAAACATCTTTGAAATATCTCAAGAAATGTAATAAGACTCGAACACAACATCACTTAATTAATGAGTTATTTTTTTTATTTTTGGGACCTTTTTTACCCCCCTCACCCCCCTCCGCCCCCCCCCCCCCCCGCATCTGCTGCACTATAGCAGCGTGTATGACAGGATTGCCGTGCAAATAACCGAATGGGTAGGGGTGGGAAACTAGTAATTTTCGCATCTTTGATGAGCTCTTGTTCTACTTCTTTCTTCTTAACATATTTCATATAAAGTCAAGAAAATCTACAATGTGTTTTCTTCTTCTTGAAAATACCTCTAGGGATTGGGTTGAGTATTAACTATTACAATGGTAAAACTCGACGCACGCTTTTTTGTGGTCAAAAAATGAAGGAAACGCGGTTTTGACATCCTCGCTTTCCCTTAAACAGAAACAAGCACTTGGATTGATAACTACCATTCAATTAGTATTTTAGTCATAAACACACCCACGCCAGAAAGCCACGCCATACATTGAATGTCAATTACTCCTGATTTCGCAAGCCCTGTCAACATCCATTTCTCAATCGGATTTTGGAGACAAATTGGCAGTCCATACGAAAACACAGCACTAAATCGATACCATTTTCATGAGCACCTTGTCTTCAAGCGATTTCCTTGATTAAATCGTTAAAAATTGGATTTGTTCAAATGCGATTTGGTCAATATAGCTGTCTAATGTAAATCTCCAAAAATTAAATAAATCGCTGTCTTTGCAGACTCGAACATCGCAAAATTCACCCCCCGTAGAAGGTTTAGAACACCTTGATAATATTGTGTTTGATTTTTTTCTTGATTTTTGACAAGAAACGGTAGTTATGGGTCTCCAAAGTAAATGATATATCTAAAATATCGCATTTTTGTGGCATTTTGCGCTCTGATACTGCGTTTACCCAAAGAACCCACTGTTAAAACAAACACGTTTTTGTGGAACTAAGTATGATTTGGTGAGATTCAAACATCTTGAATTATCTTCAAGAATGAAATAAATAATCGAACACATCACTTAATAATAGATAGCCTTTTTCACTGTCAACCCCCCACCCCCGCAGCGCCGTCCTATAGGCGTGTAGACAGGGTGCCGTGCAAATATAAGGTGGGGTGGTAAACTAGTATTTTCGCCATCTTTGATGAGCTCTTTTCTACTTCTTTCCTTCTTAACATATTCATATAAAGTCAGAAATCTAACAATTTTTGTTTTCTTCTTGAAAATACCTCTAGGGATATGGTCATCATCATCACTGGTTATCACGGCACCAGAACTAACATGTCCTGACGCCGCGGGATGCCGACTAAAATTAGTTGTGAAATTGCTGAGGGCGGCCTAAAAAACTACCAAGGGTAGGGCATGACGTGATGTTCAAGGGGCATTTTGTTTCCAGTCTATTTGACTGTCCCGGGAAAAATGATTACTTGTATCTGTCGATCCTGGCATCAATGACAGAGTATGTCCAGATGAGTAGTGACGATATGCAGTGGTCAATTCCCTTTTAATCAGCTTGCTACTGTGATGAGGGGGGCTTTTTCGCCGAGTGAATTTTGATAAAATTGACATAATCGAGCATTCTGGCGCCTTTTTGCAAGGGAATCCCATTCGAGTTCACGAATCATTTTTAGAGACGCTTGAGCGGCGACGAAAGTCATTTACACAAAACGTGCAGCCCTTCTCTGGACTTTCTCAAGCATCTCAACGTATTTTGTCTGGGTAGGGTCAGTACTCAAGCACGCATATTCCAAGTGAGTCTAATCTAATGCCTTGATATGCTTTGGCTTTGGTTGCTTTGCTGCAATTGAGTAAAATGTTCCTTTGAAGGAGACTAGGATTCTATTTGCCTTTAATCCAATGATGCACCGATGTTTGGACTCCTCAAATAAGGTCATTGGAGATGTCCAACCCAAGATAAGCAAAAGACTAAAAAACCAGACCACCAACTGCCAGCAAAGGGCACCTAAGTGATCCAAAAGGAAGACAACTGTCACTTCACAAAGAATGCAAAAAATTAAAACTAATTTAATGAGAATTGCAACAACAATGCAAACACCCTAGGGGGCACACAGACACTCCCACACACAACTATACAAATTAAAAAAAACCGCCGTTTCGGATCAGAGTGGCCTACCATACCTTTCTGGCTTCTAGCCTATTTTTGGCTGTCTAGACCTCTTATTCATACCCTATTGATTGCATATTTCTCTCATCTGATTTCCATTCCTCTTTTTGTTATGTGGTTTATCCCTTATTATTCAATTTTTTTGTTGTTTTCTTTCTTCTCCCACCGGATCTTTGCTATTGCAGCTTGTTCTTCATTAAGCTTCTTGCCTTTGTGGCTGGCTGCAGCTTGTTTGTACATGTAGAAGCCCTTTGGGTCTTTTTTACCCGATGAAGTAAGGTTTTATCTTTCCGAACGTCCGGTTTTAATTTGTAAGTTGGTGTGTTGAGTGCCTGTGTCCCCTAGGTTGTTTCAATTCTCATGTAAGTGTTTTAATTTCACCCCAAGATAAGTATGTTCCTTGACTTGCTCTAGAGTTTCACCTCACCAGCATGCTGTACTCATGATGAACTAACGCCCCTTAAGCCAACAGTCATGGTTTGCAGCACTTTTTAGGGTTGAAATTCTTGCCATTTTGAAGCCCATTGACAAACAAGGTTAAGATCTGTCTGAAGTTTGGCACAGTCTTTGACATCGTTTAATTCTTTACGGTGGTATAAAGGATGCAAATCATCAGCAAAGAGTCTTATTTTGCATTGGAGCCCTTCAATGATGTCATTAATATTAGCAGGAACCCAGGGCCCAATACGGGTGCCTTGCGGGACACTGGATATAACTGGATGCCATTCAGTCTTCTTTCTCCATGATGCCTACACGTTTGATGCGCTTGGACCGTAATGTACCAATCCAATTTGAGTAAGTTACCCCTAATCCCATAGAAGTGTAAATTTTGATTTCAAACGTTCAAATCATGGGGAACACAGTCGAAAGCTTTTGTTAACATTAAAATAGCAGCATCTGTTGGGATTTGTCAAGTCCTTCCATCGCATTCATTAACTACTTGAATACGTTGAGTAACACAAGAGTGACCTTTGTTGCAACCCATGTTGGGATGACGGTTAAAATATTATAACTATCAAGATGCTTGCTAATTTGCGAGTGGAGAATGTGTTCTAATAATTTAGCACAAGATGGCGTCAAAAACGGACGTAGTTAACCAGGACCAGGGGGCTTTCCTCTGAATCCTTTTTTGACAGCGCTGTAACATTTGGCTAAAAGCCATCTTCTGGGAGATTTCCGCGTGTCGGATAGATTGCTGAAACAATGACGCCAAAACTGGAGGCAACCTCCTTCGGCTGTTTCTTTCAACATGCGTCGGCATTAATCTCTTCAGGACCACCGCAGCAGCTTTGCTAGGATTAAGGTTCTTGCGAAGTTTATACACCCCCCCTCCGTTTCTAATGGTGACATACCCATGGTGGGGTATTTACTTGGAAAAAGGCATCATGTGCAGCTTTTGTCATTGTAAACACTGAATTAAAGTGATCAGCAAGAGCATCTGATTTGTCGGAGTCAGAAATTAAAGCTTTGAATCTTTTTTAAGGTTTGGGAAAGATGACTGTCACCCTTTGCTTACCTTCTAAAATATATTCCAAAGGAACGCTGATCTGATTCTAAATCTAAATCATCATGCTATTTTTGGATGTAGTCAGACTCTGCCTTCTTGATGAGTTTTTTAATAGAACGGCGAGCCTCACGGAATCTTTCCGTCGCATGGAAGTTGTGATCTTTTTGCTTCTTTGTGAAGTTTATCCCCGCTTTGATCAATTTCCTTATGCCTTTAGTTACCCACGGCAGGCCTTTTGATGGGCGTGACATTTTACTTGGTATGTTTTTGTTTCTTGATGTATTAATGCGTTCTTTTAATTCTGTTGTAATTGTCCACCCGTTCTTTCTTTCAAAAGGGGTCGGTCATAGTGTTCTTTAAATTGGCGCTGATCTTAAAACGCGCATCCTTTGGTCGAAATTTCCCTTTGTTCACCAAGACACTTTGCGCCTTGGCTTTTTGATAATTTTTGGTTTCGAAACAACTGGAAGGTGACACACCACGTCATGGTCACCAAGACCTGCTCTGACGTTGCACTCCGAGATTTTAGTAGGAACGTTTGTTAAAAAACAAGAAGTCCAATATGTTGGGCCGTTTTTTTTCGGTCCACATCTGTTTGGTTCTTTAGTCAACTGCGTCAGATGAAACTCATTGCAGATGGAAAGCAAATGATGACCATGATGATCACCCCTTGGTGTTGGTGGGTCAACAAGCCAATTTGTCTCCGAACAGTTAAAGTCGCCGGTTAAAAATACAAAAGGCATTATTCTTTTCGTATACTTTACTCCAAAGATTCTTCAAGTCCACTCCAATAGCCATCCGTTCACTTGGCGTCCTGTAAAAATACCACATACGGGTTTGCACTCTTGAAGGTGAAACACAAACCCAAATTATTTCACAGTGTTGTCCATTTCTGGGCATGGTACTCACTATATCCGCTTTGACAGCTGTGATTACACTCCCCTCCCCCACGCTTTCTATCTTTAAACGGTAGACATTGAAATGCACAGGGAATAACCTTGGGAGGTTATTTCGTTGTTAACTTTTGATTCTTTACACAAACAATACAACGTCATGGCTCCTCAATGAGAGCATCGGAAGGGCTGCGACTTTATTGCTCAGTCCTTCAGCGTTTGGATTGTTGAATTTTTAACAGCTTGTTTGTCAGTCAATTTAGCTGTAGTAAGTCTGATGGTTGAGTATTTTCTGTCGCCCCCCATTATCAACATGTGCCGCTTTCTATTCCCGGAGAACTAGTAATCGCTGGAGTGGGATTTGGTTTCCACGTCTACACCAAGATAATGTGCTGTTTATTCACAGCCGAACAAAATCAATATTGTCATTCTCGGGTAGGCGTTGGTCTAATAATTGAGTCATCAAGTCTCAATGAATTACAACGTGAGGAACCATTCCAACACTCAAATCAATATAACAATTATATGACTGATCCGATACATTAGCACATTTAATTATGAGTCCAGTTACCACCTAGATCACACGCCAGTGCGCATGGGCTTTTGCTACCTACATTTTAAGGAGCATACGTGCGGGTACCTTTTGTAGTGGGACCAGGATTTTGGGTGAACATTCCCACTAATTAACATGTGTAGGGCTATTAACAATTTAAGTCTCGGCGCAAGAGACTCACGAACACAAGGGTGACTGGTCACTGGCCTAACGTCCACACAAAAACCACGCATCATCAACTGTTTTTTACGTGATTGGTTGAAGACATACCTGTGGCAATAAATGAATTTTGTTGGTCTCTGAACAAGCATTCATTGCCTGCATACGAAGCATTTTCCAGTCTAGCATAATAATGTAAGCTTCTATCTGGCTCAAAGATAGAAAACATATGTAATTTCCTTGCTATGTCAATCTGGCTATGCATGCTTTTAGATTCATCGTGATTTGTGTGAGTCCGAAATATATATTTGGTGTAAAGTCAAATAATGAAACGATCCTCCTTGTTCTGACGCAAGGGCATGGCACCAAAATTCATCAGCAGGGCAAGCCAACAATCAAGAAAATATCTCCTCATGATGATCATCCTCGAAAAATCTCTAGTGAATCCTTCACGAGTCAAAACAGGGCAGTCCTCTTCCAGAAAAAGATGAGTTAATATTTGCAAATCCAGGTAGCAAAAGAAGTAGAATTAAATTTCCCGCGGTTTTCAAATGCGAACCCGTAGTCAATTCCGTATACAAGATTGAGTTGCCCGTAGTAGTATTCACTGGCAAGGCAAGTACTCGGCGAAAATATATCCAAAAACACCAAATTTGAAAAAAATGTTCCACAAAGTACACGAAAACTTCAACGAGACAGTTGAAGGGGGAGGGAAGGATATGGAGTGAGTAATAAAAGTCACCTCTTCGTTCCACCTCACCTGGCGTTTTAAAAAGTTTGATTAAAAAAGCAAAAAAACGTGAGCTCCATCAAGACAACGTCCTGCCCCAACGAACGCACCGCAATAATAAGGGTCGGGTGGGAAACTATAATTTTCCGTTTCGCACTTTGATGGGCCGTTTCGTTCGCATCTTGGATTGAGCTCTTTTTCTACTCTTTCTTCTTAACATATTTCATATAAATTCCAAGAAAATCTACAATTTTTGTTCTTCTGAAAATACCTCTAGGGATATGGGTGGAGTTATTAACTTACAATGTTAAACTCGACGCACGCTTTTTTGGATCAAAAAATGAAGGGTAGACTCTCGGTTTTGACATCTCGCTTCCCTTAAACAAGACAAGCGACTTGGACTTGATAACTAACTAGCCATTCAATTAGCATTAGTCATAAACACACACCACGCCATTACAACATATGAATTTTCAATTACTTCCCCTGATTTCGCGCAGCTTCAACATCCATATCTCAATCAGGATTTGAGACAAATTGCAGTCCTAAGCGAAAACACAGCATAAATCGACCATTTTCATGAGCACTGATTGTCTTCAAGCGATTCCTTTATTAAATCCGTTAAAAAAAAATTGGATTTGTTCAACTGCGATTTGGTCAAATATGATGTCTCATTGTAAAACTCAAAAAAGTCAATAAAATCTGGGGTCTTTGCAGCTGAAATCGCAAAATTTCACACTCCCGTAGAAGTTTTAGCATGGTGGCGCATACCACAAAAAATCGCTCTTCATTGAATACACGTAAAAATAGGAACACGTAAAAATACCACCTCGCAGCCCCGCTGATTTGCACCCCGCGTGACAATATGTGAATTTATGAATTCATTTCCCTATATATCCCAACTAAAACGTTCGAATAAGTTCATTTTTGATATCATTCTAGTATAGATTGTAAGAAAATGCATATGAACAGCGCCACCACAATTTTGAGCCGACGTGTAAGCCGCATACCCTTTCGACCAGGGCAGAAAGTCGAGGGCCTAGTTTTCTACACCTAATCGAATGTTCCTAAATTTGTGCTAATCTCCGCGATGTTCAAGCTATACTCTTCACTTTTATTATAATATAACATATGACACCCTCACTAGAACCGGTCCCCAAGGACTGCAAGATATCTCAAACATTTTTGTATGTTAGAAACACCTGTAACTACCTACCATTAGCCCAAACTGGAGTGATTTAGTGTTTTGCGCCCTTCGAAGCGGCTTGACGACAAGGATAGTTAAAAAGAGCCCGTAACAAAAACGCATAGGGGTGGGCAAGAACAAATCACTCCTCGTCTGAAGGCCGAATGGGGAAGTGTTTGTATTTGACTATATATAGTAATTATTCACGTGGAGAGTAGTTTTATATTGCTTTAACTATCTGATTGTTCTATACTATTTAATAACATTTACCAAAATGTAAAAAAAAATATGTTGGAAAAACATTAATAAAAACTGTACACCAGAATAAGCAACACAACGTTCGCAAATAGAAATTACAACAGCATCAACATGGTGCCAAAACTGACCGTATGCTGAACATTTTAATCTCCCTGACCATTCCCTGTCTAATCTGTCATGGATTGAAAAGTACGTAAGATCCATTTTAATATTTTGAGATAGTTTGCAAATTTTTGCAGACTCTTGTGTAAGGCTATAATCGCGATTCTATCTGTCAAAATTTGGGGAAACATTTACCAACGCACGAAGTTAGCGATACATATGCGGAAATTCTCTGGTCTGTTAGTCTCGCCGGATTTGAATTATGTAACTATGCTTCTAGACCCAACTATCTTGTGGATCCTCAGAAACCAACAATTTTGTAAAGGAGTGTAGCAAGCAAATGGTGTGTTGTTGATAACTTGCAGAGAGCGCACCCTTACATTATGGTCCGTCGGGTCCTGGGATGACGTAAGCTTTCTTTCTTCTTTTTAAAATCCTACGGAATATCTTTTTGGGCGAAGGACTCCTATTGAAAGATTTGTCATCTCCATAATGTGTAGGTACATATGGAAACCAGAAAAAGATTAAATTATCAAGATTCACTGGTTAAGCGACGCGCATTTTCATTGGAAAGTACTCATTGGCAAATCAGCACAAAAGTCGGAGAGGGCACTTTATTCTGACAATCCCCGGTACATCTACACACTTTCGAAAATTTTTTTTCCAAAAATTCCTTTAGACTTTTTCATGGAGCGTGATTGTTTACTCTGCGTTTTATGTCACCTCCGTTTCAAAGAAGTGTGGGCTTTTACAGCCTCGCGGAATGCTTTTACCGTTACGGTCTTGCATCATTGCGTTTTTCTTTTCCCAAAGCCTTTTTTTTTTCGAAGACTTTTTTTAATGGATTTGGCTCGAACAGAACTACTTTCATGATCAATATAACCACGATTATGCCCCTTTTCGTCTTTTATAATTTCCTTGTTTTCGAGTATAGAAAGTCATGCATAATCCGTGAATTTTTCACCAACATTGAGCGGGGCTTACGTGTTCCGTTTGCTATAAAACAATCAATACAAACGGCCTTTGATATAGCGCCTTCCAAAACAGGGTCAAAGCGCTTTACAAAATAGATAGGTAATTACATTTAGCCTAAAACATCGTAATACAACAGGTATTGTAAAAGATGACGCATGATATGAGTATTACATCAACTATAAAATAAAAGAAAACTGCTGCCCAATTAATATCATGTGAGACAAGAACAAACAACCGAATTTAAGCACACGATCAACTCTTAGGAAATAGATGAAATTTGAGAGGCTTTCTTAAAAGTAACAATGGGCCTTGGAGTGCGAACAAGAATAGGCAAGAGTTCCATACGGCTAGGGCCGCATTGCTGAAATCCCTGTTACCCACTGACCTTTTTGGCTGGGAAACAGTGATGGCTTCTTGTCATCTGCAGATCGCGATCCTGCCTGCCAGAATATACATGAGGTATTCGGACAAGTAGGATGGGCAATTAGTCCGGAAATGCCTTTGTAAGTAAGAAGAAAGCTTAAAGACAACGCGCTCACTAATTGGGAGCCAATGGAGCTCTTTAAGGAGTGGTGTGCCTGGTGTCCTTCTATCAGTTCTGAACCACCAGCCTGGCGGCTCTATTCTGCAAAAACTCTGAAGTTTACACTCCCTATCTCTGACCGACATTCCATACAAAATTAATTGGCATAGTCACTGCGAGATAGAATCAGTGATCGGACGAGATGATGACAACTCCAAATGTGATAAAAGCGGCGATCCGGTAAATATTGGCGAGGTGGAAAGTTACAGGACTTATTATGACCTTTTGCATGTTCCTTCATAGACATTGTCTGATCACACACGACCAAGGTTCTAATTGACGAGGACGTGGGGAACATCCACTGCCGACCCTGATGGTAATCACATCGTTGGGCACTTTGTAATAGAGAACATGCGATGAAAATTCCTGTCTTTTCATCATTCAATTTGAGTTTGTACAGCGCAATCCACTCCTTTTCATCAAATACGACGAGAGAGCCTTTTTACAAGCATGTTTGGCATCACCATCATCTTAGATCAAATGTCAAATAGAACTGCACATCACAGCAACATTGTGTAAGGCAATATGTGCTTCCGAGATTGATGGCGATACCAATATGTGTACATTATGAAAAAGAGGGGCCCGACCACAGAACCCTGATGAAGACCGAAAGAGATGAGCTTGTTTGAAATTGCATCCCCAATGCTCACACGAAAAGAGCGGTTCTTGCATGTAAGACTCGAATCCCCTGTAAAGCAGTCACCTTGAATTTTGAAGTATCACGTACCTATCCAAAAGATGGCATGATCAACAGTATCCAAAGCTGCGGAAAGATCTAGCAGCACAATAGCAACGCCTTAATGTGTAAATTGCATTGAGGAGATCGGTCTTGACCACGCAACATGCCGTTTCCCCTTCGTCAGTGCTTGTCGTTCTTGTATTGCTGACTGAAACTTCTCATTTAAGTCTCATTTAAGTCATTTGAGACAAGACGATCCTTTATCTGGGCACTCACTATTTTCTCGATGAACTTAGCACGCAGCTTAATATTTGACACAGGGCGATCGATAGGTTTGGAGCACTTTTTGTCTAGGAAGGCTTTGAGAATGGGTGTAAGGCAGCTTCCCGGAGCTTAGCTGGAAAAAATCACCAGTGCGGATAGACTGGTTAATGATCAGTGTTAATGCTCAGCCAGAGTTGCAACATTTCCTAAGTAACACCAATGGAATGGTTTGTCTAGAACATGATTTTGATGGAGTTGACATAATCACCTTGGTTACATCTATAACAGTGACTGGAATTATGGAAACTCATGTATTGAACGGTCTACATCAAGTATTGTACCGCTTGGATCATTCATGCGAGGGGACCGGATAATACAAGGTCCCGTCTGAGTTTGTATACTTGTCGCTGAAAACCTGGCAAATGAGCTATTTAGTTCAGTAGCTGAATTACAGTTAGGAAGTTGTCTAGTTTTGGGGTTTTTCAGAAGCTTATTCAGAGTAAGTAGCAAACATGGTTTTGGTGTTTAGCATGTTTAATTGTTCTCTATAATAAACCTCCGTAGCAGATGAATGCGGTTTACGATCATGCTGTTGTACAGTGTATGCATTCAGATCGACCACTATTTCTAGTTTTACCCATTTTCTCTCTAAAACCGTTCTTACGTTACGTTGGATCATCATATCTTTGATTTAAACCAAGGTGATCGTGGTCTAATAATGCGTGGAACGGTGACGGAGGCATGGGAAATCGAGTTACACTAATTAAGACTCCTCAAAAATGTACCAAGAACACTCATTCAAAATGAGGCCCTCCCGAAGGTCAAGCCTGCCAATCATGGATGAAATGTCATTTGAGAAAGGAGTCCTTGTCATATTCTATTTAGAATTGGTCTGATGGTGCACAAGGTTCTCGTGAGTGGTGATTTCTGGCTGTTAATCGTACAGTTAATCAACACCGAGGATCAGAGGCCCAGCCCAGGCAAGAGGTACCACCCAGCAACTAACCATCTTCAAGACGAGATATGAGCAGGTCCAGAGTGTGACCCTCTTAGGGTAGGGCCATAATATGTGATGTGAATAACCATTAGCAGCCAGAATCTCCAAAAAATGAAAAAGACCCGGTTGAGCGGGAGGTCACCATGCACGTTGAAATCACCCAGCGTATCGTTTTAGCAGGAACAAGAAGCAATCTCATAAGGACACAATTGGATATATTATTTAATAATTAAAAAAAAAAAAATTTTACCGGAAGTGGGGGCGTGCGATACACAGGGATGAAACTAACACTAGTTTGTTTATTACCACACCAAGCATGCTCAAAAGAATGTGTGTGTAATGCTGTGGGGTATTTGAATGTTTAGGCAAGTTTTATGGATTATCCCAACCCCACCATGGGTCATCAGGAACTTCCTGGGAAAAGGAAAGGGCAGGAAGGCAGTATCCCCTAAGGCAGAATCTCAGCAAGACCACAGGATCGTTTCAGCCAACCCAGGTATTAGTTATCACAAAAAGTTCCAATCATTCTCAATAATGTCCATCATAAATAGAGAAAGTCTTGTTTTTGTCTTTTACGGACAGAACGCGGCATTCATAGACGGATGTTGAGAAAATTTTCAGTAGTGTAGGAAGGTCACGGATGTTGCTGGAGTTCGTGTTGAATGCCCAGTCATGATGGGATAATTTGGTTTTAGAATTGTTGAATAGCTGAGGTTGCTCGGGGTCATGGATACGGTAGATACGTGGATTAAATTATCAATGTTGGCCCGGGAATGTGGAATGGTCGGGTTACGATCATCCCTTTGAATGGTTGGTGACGGGACGTCACCACTGCCATGATTCTACGTTTCATGTGCTCCATCCCCGCTGGGCTCTCTGTCTAGTGAATTTCATAATCATATCCCAAAACTTCACTTACAGAAAAACACTAAATAAGATTAAATTACAATTTCTTAATACAAATTACAGAAGTTAATACAAGAATACAAATTACAGATAGCTTATACAAGAAGTGCTGGTAAAAGGAAAAAGGATCAGAGCTGGTTCAGCTAAGAGTAAATTAAATTCTAAATACAAATTACGGATAGTTAATACAAGAATACAATACAGATAGCTTATCAAAGAAGTGCTGGTAAAAAGGATCAGAGCTGTGTTCAGCATGGTCAGGGTCAGCGCACGTCTAAATGGCGGCCTTCAAAAAAGAACCCAAGTATAATGGCATAGACAGCTGATCAAATATAAACATGCAAATATTAACAATTTAAAACCTTACGCGCAATATAAAAAAAGCAAATTAGTGAGCATCGACGCTGTTTATAGGAATATAAAATAAACCGAAGATTTAACCGCCGGATATACTACCGGGCGGCGACGAGG
>JAMKCH010043894.1:0-12442 GCA_023653785.1 Ophioderma brevispina | reverse complement strand
ATTGGTTTGCTTTTTGTAGCCTGTTGTTGTCAGTGCAATATTATTCACACATCCTCACACATGTAGTGCGTCCTGTGTAGACGTTTATTCTGTGGAACAATTGGAATAAGGATATTACAAATTATGTTCACTTAGACTGGTTCCATTTCTCAAAAATTAGTGCTTCCTACAACATGACGACAGGCATTTTTGAGTAAAAGGCAATTGGGTTAGTGTGTTTAGTGAAAATTTTATGTGAGGAAATGTGCTAATAAACAAAAATTCAAAATAGCCGGCCATTCTAAGTTTTTTTTTACATAAATCAAGATTTTAAGGCTTCTAATGAGTTCATTTCTTGTGTCTAGAGAAATATTTCAGGGTCAAGGAATACAATGAGATCATTAGTTATAGCATTAGGTCAACTTAATTTACATAAAATTCAAAAATGGGGCTGCCCATTTTGACATTTTATAAACATAAAAAAAATCAAGATTTAAGGCTTGTAAAGACTTCACTTCTTGTCTATACATTGTTTTGTAGCGGGAGGAACGGAGCGCCGGAGGACTCCGCGGGTTAAGTTGCAAGGGACAGAACCTTTGCGCTCCTCTGAATGACGCACGTGACTGACTCGGTAATCAGTTTCCCAAGTATTTTATTACAACCCGCCTTCGCTTCGTCGTCAGTTTACATCACAACGTCAAGTACCTATGGTTCGTTGTCAAACAGGAAACTGACAAGTTTCCTTGCCTAATTCCAAACTACCGCGTAGGGTGATAGATCACGCGGGCGCCGACGCGCTGATTGGGCAAGTAATGACATGAATTGCATAATTAGTACTGGACGTAATGGAAATGAATTGTAATAGAGGGCGAGGTAACCATTAATTGGACATTATTTGTGACAAATAATACACTAAGAAAGTACAGGCTAACTTCCAATCCCGTTTCACAGCCCTACCAGGATTGTGCCGTCCCGCACACAGACGTATATAAGTTCAAACAGGATTGGAATGCGCACCGAAACTGCCTACTATTAATTCCTAGACTCCAATCCTCTTTTGACGCCACAGCAGTCAAGCGGAGTTCATCGCTCCATTCAGGTGTTGTCAGTCACAGCAGTCTAGTGTGGTCATCGTACAGCCCGGGCTGCCTTGGTCAAGTATGAGAAATATCCCACCAGTTCAGTGTGTCGTCATCATCCAAACTGTCGCCACGCGTTGCCGCATATAGTCCAGTGGGGTCTGTGAGCGCCACACTGTGTGTTGGACCCCACCTTCACCATCATTGCATCAACAACGCCCTCTGCAATGTTTTGACGAGCACTCACGACCAGTGGCAGCTTTCGGTTACTTCAATATCGTTGGACTGCGTCGTCTATCTAACAAACGGAGAGTTATTTTCAGTGAGGACAAAACGATTTGTAGTGGATCATCCCCATCTACAGTACATTAAACAGCACACCACCAGAATGGTTCGGTGTTTTGTTCATATTGGTACGTCACTTAATCTTGATATCTCACAATAACCTGGGCATCAAACCACTGTCTCGGTTATCTTGAAGCCCCGGCAGCATCTCTCCCAGGTGCAGTGATCTAACATCTAGCTACTCCTATCGACCCCGTCAGGTGAGGTCTTTCGGCCCGGCTGATCCGTTCATCCCAAGTCGGCCGGCGCGTCTGGCAATACATCTCAAGTCGTCCTGGCCTTCTGGCCATCCCAAGTAGTTTCCGGCGCGATGCATTAGTATCAAGTCATCCGGGCCCTCTGCCCATGGTCATCCAACGTCGTCCGGCGCGTCTGCCCTGTCATCCAAAGTTGTCCGTCCCATCTGGCCATTCATCCAAAGTCGGCTGCACGCCGTTCTGCCATTCATCCAAAGTCGTCTGGCCCGTATGGCCATTCATCCAAGTCGCCTGGCACGTCTGCACTTATCCAAGTCGTCCGGAACATCAAGCCGCCGGACCGTTTGGCCATTTATCCACGGTCTGCCACGATGGAAGCCGCAACCTTCTTCTCTCACCGTCGAACAAAAACTGCACAGACACCTGTGTTAGACTTCACCAACTCTTCGCAACGCCCACTCTTAGTCTAATTGCCAACAAGATTATTTCTCCCTTCATCGTCGCTTATTGTCTGCTCCCATCAAAGTTGCTCCACGACAAATACATCGCCGGATCAGGATGGATGACGCCCTCTGTAGTTTTCCATGAAAGCAATGACTTGAAAACATTCCGCATTTTAAAGGGACAGTACAATTTAACTTTGCCAGTTTTTCAAAAAATTCCACTTTTACAACATAAATCCTAAATTAGCGGTTTTTAATGTAAAATTATAATACAAGGCTTCAATGGGTAACTGAAATTTTCAAATATGAACCCTTCCCCCCCAAGAACCACGATGCCGCTTTGGAAGGATTTGCGTTCTTTATTAGCCAATATATATATGAGTGGTGCATTCGGGTTCTTGGGGGGAAGACCTCATTTTTGGCATTTTTTGTTTTCTAGGGGGCCTGAACACTAAATGGAATTGCCATAAACAACAACAACATATTACATACATACCATGGCCACATCACTATGTTGGTAGGTATGGCTAATCTACAAGGGCTCAGTTCAGAGCCTTGTAATGGCAACATGTTAACGACAGCTGACTTGCATATCCTGGTATCATAATCATACTAAAATACAAGGTGATGTAATGTTTCAATACAATGGTGAATGAAGCTATTGACTGTGCATGGGAATGTGATTATTTCTCATAGCGCTAGCTGCTGCTCATGATATAATAGCGCGGTCATGGGCCATTGTGTTGTATTCCAGAGTCTTCTTTGTGTGAAGACAGTTATATAATCCAATTCTCAGTAGCATAGCATGGTATTTGGTATTGTTATAAGGGGCTTCCCCGTTTTAGCCCTTTGTATGCTTTAAAAGGACCAAATGCATTAGATACGTCACTTACAATCTCTATAACAAAGGGCAGGCTATCAACATCTTCCTGTGTCTCTCATTTAAGTTAATAAATGGTCATTGGAATGGAGGAAGTACCTAAGCTTTGTCTTTTTCCAGAGAGCATGCCCCGAAGTTTCTCAGCTTTGCAGTTTTTCTTGATACAAATGTTTTTGGGGATAAAAACCACATTGCGTATATGTTAAAGTAGTTGTAACACCAACTCAAACTTGATGGGTGCAATATCACATTATGATTATAGAGGGCCTCCTTCTCTCCGTATCCGGCGATGTCCTTTCATGCTTTGATTTGTTCAATTGTCCCCCAATTATTGTCCCCAAATCCGCCTCCTTTCTCCTCAGGAACAGAGCCTGTCTCGTCCGCCAACTGCGGCCTCAGTATCACTCTATTGTGTCTCCGGTTGTTATCAATTTACGAACTTCAACCACACGGGGTCTTGTTTCTATCCGCTCCAGGTTTGTCGATCATATGTTCCCGACTCTGACCGAGCCCCACGCCCGCAAAATGAGTACTGCGGCCATCACCACTTCAGGCTCCTCACACTCCAGCCCGTTCTGTTTGCACCCGGATCTGACCTTCATCTGGATCTCCTCTGCTTCTGCCCCTCGCTCAGCCTCCTCGTTCTGGACATCTTAGTGGCCTCCCTCCATCCCCCCACACTGTCTACAGGGGATTCTTGACAGCCCGTCTTGCGTTAGAATGGCGGCTTCCCGGTCTGTACTCCAAAGCGATGTTAAACGGGACAACACCTCCCGCCATCTCGCCAGCTGACCTTCGGGGTTTTTGAAGTTACACAACCACGTTATCGACCCGTTGGCCCCCCCTCACTTTCACCTTTCTTCCTCCTAGGTGTGACGATACTTTTTGATGAATACAACCACAGCAAAGAGCTCCCTCGTTACACGTTAATTAGTTCTGGCCGGGACAATGACCTGCGCCAGAAGGCTATAACCCTCTCCTCGCCATCATGCTCTTGTGACAGTACTCCCCTATTGCAAATTGCTGGCGTCGGTGTCCAAGATGAATTGGCCCTCTGTCCGGGATAATCCAAAATTGGAGCACTGATTCAGCACTCTTTCAACGTGTTGAACGCATCGTCGCATTCGCTCGTCCATTCCAACACCAATTCTTCTCGGCAGCCGATGGAGAGGTTCCGCGATATCAGCAAATACACGGATAAACCGACGATAGTACGAGCCCGTCCGAGACTACGCACCTGCGTGGGCGTCTTTGGCGTCGGCCAACTTCCCCCGAACTGCTTCTATCTTGGACGGATCCGTATGATTACCCCTTTCAGATACTACATGACTCAAATACGTCACCTCCTTTTGTAAATTGGTGACACTTTGAGGGCTTATTTCAACCCCCCGGCTCCTCGGGACCTCTGCAAAACCTCCTCTAACCGAACGACTGACTCCGACACGGTGCTACCGTACACACAATCACGTCGTCCAAATAAACAAGGAGCGTTCCTACATCTCAATCCAGCCAACTCTCTATCCATCAATCTTTCAAAGTTGAGGGCGCATTGCAAAGGCCCAATGGTAGGACGTTCCAAGCATAAATCCGCTGTGTGGAGAAGGCAGATTTATCTTTCCTATCGTCCGTGTCCCATCTCAATTGCAACCTGCCGTAGCCGGAGGCCCAAATCAGATTGTAATACTTTGCGCCCCCTAAACCATCCAACGAATCATCGTTCGGGCAAAGGATAAGCGTCCTTCATCGTGACCTCATTCAACCTGCGTAGTCCAGACAGAGCGCTTAGATCCACCCTTCTTTGCTACTAACACCACTGGCTAGACAAAGCAGCTATCTGAAGGTTGTACTAGCCCTTTCTCCAACAACTCGTTTTCACTGTCGCTCCACCTCCTCACCTGCTGCGGAATTCCCTCCTCAATGGCTGCCCTAATAGGTCGGGCCTCCAGTATCCAATACTGTGCTTCATCTTCGTCGTCCTACCAATATCAAACTCCCCACTAGAGAACACCTCCTGATAGTTCGCTAATAACTCCGCCACTTTTTCTCTCTCTCCTTCTCCCAAGTGGGCAGTTGCATGACTAACTTTAAACTAGTCAGAGAGGCTAGTCATGCAGGACTGACTAACATGACGTTAGTCAACCCACTGTCAAGCTAGTCAAGACTCCATTGCTATAGCTTATACGTTGCTAAACTAGTCAGGCTTGTATGAATAGTTTGTTCATCATATGGATTGACTAACTTGTTCCATATTGGCCTATACCAGCCTTTCTCGGGGCCAACTATCCAATCAAATCAGTGTCTTCAGTTGGTTTTCAATGTTGTTAAAGAAGTTTTTATTTTTATTATCCATATGACGTGAGCTGGTGACAAGGTGCAGTGCAGATGAAAATTAATATGAATACAGAGACAATTTCACTTAATTAATATTTTGATTTTTCACATGATTAACACCGGTTGAGTTACGCACTAAAGGAATAAACTGCTCTAAGCCATCACTTCATATGTATCAGACTAATCTCCACCTCTTCCAGCTTGTTAGTCATGCAAGTTAGTCATAACAGCTTGACTAGTTTGATCATGCTAGTCAAACCTGCATGACTAGCTTTGAATTGCATGACTAACGTTATGTTAGTCAAAATGGGCACCATCTGGACTAACTTAAAGTTAGTCATAAACTAGTCTAGCCTACGTTAGTCATGCATGCATGACTTACCTCCAAGCTAGTCAAGCTGGTTAGTCAAGCGTGCATGACTAATGTTGATGTTAGTCATGCAAGTTAGTCTTGCATGCAGGACTAGGTAATGCTAGTCACATATGTTAGTCATGCCTGTTTGACTAGCTTTACGTTAGTCAAAACGGCACCATCTGGACTAACTTAAAGTTAGTCATGCTGACCAATTTAGGTTTTCAGTGTGGTGAATACACAATTAAGGCATGCTTAAGTACGCAGGTACTGCTTTTTGTTTTTCTCCTGTCTCTTTCTTTATCCTTACTACTTTAAAAGTTTGGTTCATTTAACCCAGTATAACTTTGTAAACTAAATATTTTAATATTGAAAGCATTTAAAGACAGCATGTCTTTGACAAATAAGGGAAATGGTCTCTGTTCACAATGACAACTGACATTTTGTTTGATGTAACTCAAGTTTGGTTTCCAGTGGTTTATTTGTGTATAGCAGGAGCAGTATATCATAGGGTCCTTATTTAGGAAGTTCGTTCATGCCCGACTACATCTAAGGTTTGACACCTTTAATTAGTAGTTAGTATGGACCCTCTACATCAATGCAAGGTAGTTAGTGGCGTCAAATTGTGGTGTCACTTTTTCAATAGGGGCCAATTTAAGTTTGCACAGGGTCAAACATTTAAACTACTCCAATCATATTGAAATGTATGCCATATTGTCCGTCTAGTCACAAGGATTCAAAAAATGTATAGTTTGTACCATCTATGACCATTGGTTATAGAGTTATTGGGTAAAAATGGCTTTTGGAGATTTTTGTAGTATTTTGTAGACATTTTATTCAACTTTTCAAGGTGAACCCGCTTCAACGATCTAACGCAAACTTGGAATGGGGGGTAATTTGACAGCGGGTTACATAATAGCCCTTGTTTTCAAAACTAGTGAACCGTATCGGGCAAAAATTGGACAGGATGTACGAAACAAGTTCGTCATTCAACATTTTATGTTATAAAATTTGAATAATTCTCAGTAATTTTGAAATTATAGCACCGACTGCGAGGATTACATTTATTACATATATACACTTTGTATATATATATATATATATATATATATATATATATATATATATATATATATATATATATATATATATATATATATATATATATATATATATATATATATATATATAATGCAGTACTTCCGTATTCTTATTCTGTTATTAATCAGTTCAGTGTGTAATATTTTCAGCATTACTATCGAAAATTTACAAAGTAAAAACCGTTTTCCATATAAGCACCTCCAATTTCTCTTATTTGTTTATAATTATTTCGAGTTGCATAATCTGCATAATTACATAAACTGCAAAATTGCATAAGCTACATAATTGCATAAGCTGCATAATCTGCATAATTGCATAAACTGCATAATTACATAAGCTGCATAATCTGTATAATTGCATAAGGTGCATAATTACATAAGCTGCAAAGGTGTATAATTATGCAACTTATTCCACTTATGCAGCTTGTGCAATTATGCATCTTATGCAGCTTAGAAACGTATGCAGCTTATGCAACTTATGCAATTATGCACCTTATGCACCTTGTGAAATTATGCATCTTATGCAGCTTAGAAACTTACAGCTTATGCAACTTATGCAATTATGCACCTTATGCAATTATGCACCTTATGCAATTATGTACCTTATGCTGCTTCTGCAATTATGCAGCTTATACAATTATGCAGGTTATACAAATATGCAGCTTATGCAATTATGCAGCTTGAACGTAACGTGAGGGATTTCTTTCATTACTAGGCGTGGAAATTGTTACTTCAAAACCAGATTCTTATGCAATGTATAAACTAACATTGACATGCGCTTGATTTATCGTATATTGGAACGTTCTTCTATACACCGTTATTTTTGACAATTTTTTTTATCAATTATCAATTCGAATTATGGTAAAGTATCTGGCTGCAATATTGGCGACATGCTCTCAGAGAACTCTTACGAAACTTTAATAATCCAATATTATCGTGTTTTGAACTTTATTACAGACTGTCCTAATAAAAACTATACAATCAAAATAAAAATTATAAAAAATATAAACACTGCATTTCTGTGAGATATTTTGACTTTATTTGTTAGTCTAAGACCAGTTCCTAAGCTAAATCCCTGTTTTTATTCCATCCAATTTGATGCACCCTAACCGGAGTTATTGTCAATTGAACCAAAGGATGAAATACCACTTGGGCCAGTTTTACTTGAAGGTCCAAGAAACTAAAGATATAAGGTATGTAGCATCATTGTGGGATTAAACCATTTTCAAACCAAAGAATATTGTACAGATCAGAGTGAATGTATTGTCATGCAATATTTTTTTTCAAACAGTGAAAGCACCAGAGATTATGTTTTGGGGAAAATGGGGGCCTCACTCTAGAGGCGGCAATAATCATGAAACTCATATAAATTTTGGGAATTTTACTGCTGAAACTATGGAATAGCCACAGGTCTCTGTTGGTGACAAAAATACGGACAACGCTCTAATGTAGAGGGCCAATTTACCCATCCCTTATTCCTCACTGCATCCAAGATGCCAGGAAGGAACATAATGAAGAAACCAATGTTGAACAAAGAACAATAAAGGAAAGGATCGTTGGTGTTCAAAGGCCTCAGTTTACTTACCTGGAGTAAGGCTGAGACAACAAAACTGTTTGGAATTGAATTTTCCAATGCTACGTGTATTTTATTGGCATTTGTGACATTATAAAGTTGTAAATTATATTATATCACAATAAGCAGCACTTTATACCTATTTTTTATTTTAATTTTCAAAAGAAGAATGTCTTGAAGTTGATTTTCAGTGACAACTGTGTTGATATCGGAACTGGACCAACGGGGTTTTCAAGAGTCTCAGATAATTGGCCATAATTCCTGAACCAGATTACACCAACTAAAATTCTTATGAAAGCTGGAACATTTCTGAAAAAGAATCAGTTAATGTCCAGTTGAGATGACCTTTAGTTTTTGAGAAAAAATGAATCTTTGATTGTATATTGTTTTGGAACAGTCTGTATTAGGGCATAATAGAGGCTGATAAAAATGTCATGCTACCTGTAATATGCGCTCTTGTGTAACGAGCAGGGACACATTTTAAAGAATGGATTTGGGCTGGCGACACGGCTAAAAACAAGAACTATGTATCATCAGCCTTATTGCTTGTTTCTTTCTTGCCCGGTTACAACTTCTAGTTCGGATCATTTTGTAAACAGAACTCCAAAGTATAATTTATATTAAATAAGCATTCATTCTTAACGAGCAAAACAGGCTTTAAACTGTGCACGACTGTGAGCGACATGAAAATTCGTTTTTTGAACACTTTATCGGAGAATTGCCCATACACCTTTATGTAGCTTATGCAGATTATAAATGCAGATTATGCAATTATGCAGTTTCACACCAGCCGGAAGAATGCTGATCACCTCGTGATATGGACGGCATTACGCATCGAACGCTATGGTGTAGAAACTCGAATGAACCCATCACATGCGGTGGTGGCACAATTAGCTACAATTGATTAGCGCATCCGGAAGGCTGTGGGTTCGAGTCCTATCCACAGCAAGTTCATTTTACGATTAATAATGCTACGTCCGCGCTGTCATCAATTTCTTTCGTATTGGTAATCTCTCCATGGCAGTAATTCACAATATTCTGTTAAGGTGTCCAGACAGCAAGTTTTGCAACAGATGCATGGGATCACAGGGGGATTTTTGTACGATATTGTGAAATGTGGCTATGACCTTTTGACTAATTCTAAGGCATACAACCTTTGTTACAACGTACTTCCTTATAGTTTGTATTATACTGTTGTCTTGTTTGGGTGGCGAGGTAATTTATATTCTATTCAGGTGCAGTAGCCGACAAATATTTGGGACTGCAAGGGTTTTTTCTTTGCATAATATTGCAAAATGGCTTGGATTTTTTAAATACATTTTTAGACTTCTGCCGTTTTAGACTGTATATACTGCCCTTCACAGAAACTACCCCTGATACAAGATGAATATGACTCTATTTGTTTTAAATTTAAAACAAAATATTAGAGTAAGTAATTCAAAGATACTGGATCCTAATCCTACAAATATACCGTGCTTACTGTGGATACAAGCAAACCTTTTTAGAGAATCTCAGTTTAGAAATATTTTAATGTTGCCCAACACAGACAGGAAATTTACATGGAGTTTTATTAGCTAGCTGTTGGTAATTTTTTCAGACTACTAGAGAGAGAGAGAGAGCGAGAGAAGAGAGAGAGAAGAGAGAATAAAATTAATCAAAAGACTATCAAAATGCATTGTTATTAGGAGAATGGTACATTTAGAGACGTGCAAGTTGTACGTGCGAGGACAGGTAACTGGCGAGTTAAAAAAAAGGGGCGAGTTAGGGAGTGGCGAGTTACCCCCACGAAGTTTTACAATTTTTCAAGGAAGCCCTTGTGGCAAGTTAAAGTGGCGAGTTAAAATGTCGAGTTACCCCCCACAAAGTTTCAAGGAAGTCCGTGTGGCGAGTTAACATTTTTCAAGGAAGTCCATGTTGCGAGTTAACATTTTTCAAGGAAGTCCGTGTGGCGAGTTACAATTTTTCAAGGAAGTCCTTATGGCGAGTTAAACTTTTCAAGGAAGTCCGTGTGGCCAGTTAAAAATTTTCAAGGAAGTCTGTGTGGCGAGTTAAAATTTTTCAAGGAAGTTTGTGTGGCGAGTTAAAAATTTTCAAGGAAGTCTATGTGGCGAGTTAAATTTTCAAGGAAGTCCATGTGGCGAGTTAAAATGGCGAGTTACCCCAACGAAGTTTTACAATTAGTTTTACAAATCCAGAACTAGATGGTGTTTCCGTAACTCGCCTCCAGGACTAGATGGTGTGAGTAACTCGCCTCCAGGACTAGATGATGTTTCCGTAACTCGCCAGCAGGACTTCATGGTGTTTCCGTAACTCACCAGCAGGACTTCATGGTGTTTCCGTAACTCGCCAGTAGGACTAAATGGTGTTTCCGTAAATCGCTAGCATCTCATAACTCGCCCACTTTTACATCGCCCAAAACTTGCTCTCTGTATACGTGCGCTGAACTACGGCGGTCCGGGAAGTACGTAATCCTGTTTCTAAAATTGAAAAAAAAACAGTTGGCGTAAATTGAAACCAGTGTTTCAAAATTCTCAAGACTAGAAAAATATCGAAAGGCATTGTGGGAAAAAATGAATGCGGCCGTAGCGATTGCGTGTTCACTTTTCCGTGTCTGCGAGCACCAAAGTACCTGACAAAAACGTTCAATTATCTCGCTAGGTTCTATATGTTCAGAGCCAATTACGACACATATTCAAAACAAAAACATAGTGTTATATGGCCTCCATTTTTCTGATTAAACTTTTAAAAATATTATTTTCTCAATTTTATTTGAGAAAAGATTTCTCACGGGAAAAGTACTTTGTTTACTATAAAAGAGAGAAAGGGGAATACCCCTAGTTTGTTTTTGCTAAGTGCACCTGTTTAGATTGCACAATAGGGGAAGTGGGGGATTCCCCAAGAATGCTAAACTTAGAAACTGAGTCAGCTTTGAGATCAAAACATTGTAAGATCAGGGAATTCCCCCACAAAGTTATATATGGAAAGTGATGTGATTCAGATGAAGTAATTTATGTGGATTTCAATTGGTCAGCTTGTGAAAGGTTATGTTTATGCATGATTCTGTAGGTAATATCTAATTTTAGACTGGGAACTTTGTGAAGTCAGTATATATTGGAGATTTGAGTGAAGTCTCGCCGTCAGCAGTTGTAATCAGCTATACAGTATAGACTACGGGCTAGCATGACCCCCTGCACCCCCCCCCCCGGGGATTTTTGGAGACAACCATTTTTGTGAAGCTTATACCATAAGCAATTGAATTCAGGTTGTCTGCAAAAATCCCCACCCTGGGTTAAACGGTGAGGGCGATTTTTCAAAATGGCTGCCAAAATGCAACCACCCCCCTTCGGGAGAGAAGTACCAACATGCCTAGCACAACACAGGAATATCACAGGCACTTGATTTTGGTACCAATGGATAGCTATGGTCCTCCTCTTTCCATTGATACCAAAATAAGTACCAACATGCCTAGCATTACGTCACAATGACGTCATAAAGTCCGCATGTTAGCAAAATTGTCAATTTCCATAGACACACATAGGGGAAAATTCAATTTTTCGCCAAAAATGTTAGGAATATCCAATTTTCATGCGGTTTTTGGCTCTACTTGATGGAAAATGACTAGTTTTATAAAACGAGAGCATTTTAGTGCTATAATAATGTTTTTGAGTCGCTAAAATTGCGAAATATAAATTTTCCACCCTATATTCAGTACATGTATTTTCATACTTTCCTCAACATATGACGTCATAGTGACGTCATGATGAGGATGTTGGCACTAATTTTGATACCAATAGAAAGAAGAAACTGTAAGCTACCCTGTGGTACCAAATTTACAGGAATCGAATGTTCAGGAACGAAAATAACGGGTGGGGGAGGCGGGAGTTTGTTACAAAAATGACTCAGGTAGACGAGGGTTAAGTCAAAACGCGTCAAGTATATCGATGCCTTCCTAAGCCTTGAAAGATCGACTGATGTGCCAGAGCACTCGTATGAGAGATTTGTTGAGGATGCACATCCAGAGAGCCAATTATCAAGCCCTGATTTGGTACCAGGCGGATGTGGCAGAGCCAGAAATTCCTCCACCAGATGATCATAGTTGGAAGTTAAATGATGGTGCACTAGATACAAGTGGCCATCAGGAGAGTTGATGCCACAAGAGTTGT